>CM045766.1:62500-77500 GCA_025200525.1 Camellia lanceoleosa | reverse complement strand
AAGATTCAGGAGTTCTTGATGAAGAAGTTATTCCGGGCCGAGCCGAGCTATTATGGCTAGACTTCTTATCATGCCCCCTCAAGCTGAGAGGGATGAAAGAGCGGAGAAGCTTGTTCTGGAGATATAAAAACCGAGGAGAAGGCAGTGGCTTAGTGAACAAATCAGCAAGCTGATCCATAGACGAAACATGCTGAATAAGAAGCTTCTTGGCAGCAACTCTTTCGCGAACATAATGATAATCAACTTCAATATGTTTAGATCGAGCATGAAACACAGGATTGCTGGATAAAGAAATTGCGGACAGATTATCACACCAAAGAATGGGAGCTGGTACCGCAACATGAAGATCAGACAACAGCATGCCCAGCCAGCTTAATTCAGCAGCAGTGTGAGCAAGTGCTCTATACTCAGCTTCTGTGGACGATCTAGACACGGTAGGTTGCTTCTTGGCTGACCATGAGATCAAATTGGGACCCAAGAACACACAATAACCAGTGGTGGATCTGCGGTCAAAGGAACATCCGGCCCAATCTGAGTCAGAAAAGGCATGCAAGGTAAGAGGACCAGAAGTAAATTGGAGACCTTGATGAAGAGATCCTTTCAAATATCTGAGAATTCTTTTAACCAAAGCAAAATGGCTGGTAAGAGGAGTTTGAAGAAATTGACATGCATGATTAACAGCAAAGGCTAAATCAGGACGCGTAATAGTAAGATATTGTAAGGCACCAACAAGACTACGATAGTGCGAAGGCTGAGAAAAGGGTAAATCAACCGAAGATGAATCAGTAGAAGATTTGAGAGGCAAAGGGGAAGGAGAAGATTTGCAATTTGTCATACCAGCTTTAACCAAAATTTCAGTAGCATACTTTCTTTGGGACAAAAAATAACCTGAAGAAGAAGTAGTAGCAGAGATTCCTAAAAAATAATTGAGTAGCCCCAATTCCTTCATAGAGAAAGTAGAATGCATCTGAGTAATAAGGGTAGAAATATAGGAAGAATCACTACCTGTAAGTAAAATGTCATCAACATAGATTAAAAGGATAGTGATAGAGTGAGAAGTTTTTTTAACAAACAGAGAAGAATCACAATGACTGGTTTTAAATCCATGAGTAAGAAGAAACGAGGAAAAAGTAGAAAACCAGGCCCTAGGTGCTTGCTTGAGGCCATACAAGGCTTTATTGAGTTTGCAAACTAAGGAAGGATTATTGTGATCAACAAAACCAATAGGTTGATGCATGTACACCTCCTCCTCTAAAATACCATGAAGAAATGCATTGGAAATGTCCAATTGTTTGATAGACCACTGAAAATGAAGAGCCAAACAGAGAAGAATTCTGATAGTAGGTTGTTTGGCGACAGGACTAAAAGTTTCAAAGTAATCAATGCCCTCAGTTTGGAGAAACCCTTTTGCAACCAATCGGGCTTTATGCCGAGCAATAGTCCCATCAGAATTTTTCTTAAGAAGAAAAACCCATTTGCAACCAATAGCCTTTTTGTTTGGAGGAAGATGCATCAAAGTCCAAGTACCTTGTTTGATTAAGGCAGTGTATTCCTCCTTCATGGCTGCAGACCAAGCACTAGATTGAGAGGCCTCTTGATAGGATTGAGGCTCAGTTGGATCAGAAGAAGTGAGAAAACACTGATGCAAAGATTTAGATCTTGTGATCATGGGATGAATGTTAGGAGGAGAATTGGAGTGTATAGAATGAGAGGAAGAAATAGGAGGTAAATGACCAGATAAGGAGGATATGGGAATTGGATGCTCAGAAGTTGGCTGGGAGATAGAAGAAGAAGGAAGTAAACCAGCAGAGTGAGACATAGCAGCAGCAGATGGAGGCAAATCAATGATGAGATCGAGGCAAATCAATGATTGAGTAAAAGATAAGACGGTGTCAAGATGAGCGTGATCGCCAGCGAGTTCTTTGAAATGTAATCAAACTGACCAAAAATAATAGGAAGTTGTAACTTTGGTGAAACTTGGAACTGTGGTGAAATATGGGACTGTGATTGTGGACTTTGTGATTCAGGTACCTGAGTTGGAGTAGGAAATAGAGGTTGTGATTGTGGGGAAATGTGGATCTGTGGTGACTGAGCTGAAGTAGGAAAACCAGCAGAGGAAGGCACAGATGAAGAGGAATCAGTCCAGAAAAATGAGCTTAGTTGGGATAAAGAAGGAGAAGCAGACTTAACTGAGGGAGAATAAGCAAAAGGAAAGACATCCTCATAAAAAACAACATGTCGAGAAACATGAATATGTCCAGTAGCAGGATCAAGACATCTATATCCCTTGGTAGATGGAATGTAACCAAGAAATACACAAGGCACGGACCTAGGTTGAAGTTTATGTGAAACATAAGGTTTAAGCCATGGATAACATCTGCAACCAAAAGTTCTGAGTAATGTATAATCAGGAGCATGGTGGTACAACATTTCAAAAGGAGTAAGAAAATTGATCTTAGCAGTAGGAAGTCTATTAATGAGAAAAACAGACGTGGCAAGAGCATCAAACCAATAAGCAAGAGGTAATGAAGAATGATGCAGAAGAGCAATGGTGGTCTCTATGAGATGTCTATGTTTTCTCTCTGCGACTCCATTTTGAGCAGGTGTGTGAGGACAACTTAACTGATGTTGGATACCATGACTCTTTAAGAATTCATGAAACTTGGTGCTAAGATATTCACCACCATTGTCACTTCTTAATACTTGTAATTGAGTGGAGAATTGTGTTTCAACAAATGCTTTAAATTCCAAAAACTTATGAAAAACTTCACTTTTATAATGAAGAGGAAACAACCATGTAAACTTGCTATAGTCATCAATGAACAACACGTAATATTTGTAGGAAGAAACAGATGAAGTAAATGGTCCCCATACATCAGAGTGAATAAGAGCTAATGGTTTATTAACTGTGGAATTAGACAAGCTAAAAGGAAGTCTATGACTTTTTGAAACACAACAATGGGAGCACATTTTATTATCAATAACAGATGGAACATTTACAGATGAAGAAGGTAACAAATGATGTGTAACAATGTGCTGAAGTTTCCTTGAAGAAGGATGACCTAATCTAAAATGCCAATGAGAAGAATTAACAGTAGACTGAAAACAGGCTGGTGATGCAGAGAATGGAGCAGCACTAGGAAGATGATAGAGACCATGGGAATGAAAGCCTTTATATAGCACCTTCTTGGTACTCTTGTCCTGTATAATGAACATATCTTTGTCAAAAGTAATAGTGCAATGATTATCAGAAAGAAGCTGATGAACAGAAATTAAGTTGGAAGAAATGGAAGGTACATGAAGCATGTTTGAGAGATGAAAAGGAAAGGATGGAGTAGGAAAAAGACCTTGACCAGTGTGGTGAATAGGTAAAGCAGATCCATCACCAATAGTAACCTGATCATGTCCATGATATGGTTGGTAAGAAGAGAGATTGTTCAAGTCATTTGTGATATGACTTGTGGCTGCAGAATCTAAAAACCAGTTGGTAGTGTGGGGTGAACTGTCACTCGGAGAACCAACAGCAGACTGAGTTGGATTAGTCATATAGGCTTGGTGAGTTGGAGGCCTTGAAGAGGTGAAAGAAGAGGTGTCCAATCTGTACCAACACTCTAATGCTGAGTGATTTGGTTTCCCACAGATCTGGCAAATTACTTGAGAAGAATGAGAATGAAATGTAGCAGAGTGTCCAGCAGAATGTGATGGAGAGGACTGATATCCTGTGTGACCTTGGCCTGAAGTAGAAGAGCTGCCTCGACCTCGAAAAGAAGCATTGTTAGAACTAGAATTTCCTTTAAAAAACCTGCTACCAGTCCTTCCTCCTCTTCGACCTCTGGAAGAACCACCTCTGAAGCCACCTCTGGAAACATGATAAGCAAAAGGTAGTTCTGAAGCATGAACCTGTTTAGCTGAAGCTTCAACATGAATTGATTCAGAGTTTAATAGAGAACATAGTTCTCCAATGGAAATAGGTTCAATGCGAGTTCTAATTGCTGTTTTGAATGCATTATATTCATCAGGCAGTCCATTAAGAATCTGAAGAACCAGATCTTCATCATCCACAGGTGATGCAGCCAAAGCCAATTGATCAGCAATGTACTTGATCTGAGTCAAATAGGTGTCCATTGTGTTGCCTTTTTTTACTATTTGACCAAGTGTATTCTTCAACTGATGAATATGTGATCTGGACAAAGATGTGAACCGTTTGAGAAGCACATTCCATACTTCATGACTTGTGGAACAATGTAACACAGAGGTGAAGATAGATGGTGAGAGAGTTGCTGTTAAGCAACTGAGAAGATGAGAGTCAATCAGCATCCAATTTGTGTAATCTGGATTCGGAATCTCATGATTTTGTGCATCAAGGATAGTGGATGATGGACAGACAAATGTGCCATCAACAAAATGGAGCAGCTGTGTAGCTTTCAGTATGTTGTGAACTTGATTCTTCCAGATAAGAAAGTTTGTAGCATCAAGTTTGACAGTTACGAAGGCATTCAGATTTGTAATGAGTAATGCAAGATTTGAAGGGATGGAGCATGGAGTAGATGATACAGCAGAAGCAGACAGATTCAGAAATGGCTGTGATGATGCCATTGATGAACCTTCAAGACCTAATGAATCCTCAAGATCTGAGACTCGTAAGAGATGAAAGCTCTGATACCATAAAAGATATTTTGTAGAAATCAAAATATGTTTATTATTACTCTCAATGAATTACAATACAGAGATGCAGAGTATTTATAAGCTATACAAACTGATACAAACTAACTCTAGTTTAAGCTAACTAACACATAACAACTAATTAACTCTAGTTATTCTATAACAGCCTAACTACTCTGTAACTGTCTAACAGATTGTATCGCTTGTCTATGATTGGCTATGATTTAGCCACGCGATTCTGGAGTTCTTGATGAAGAAGTTGATCATTTGGTCGAGCCGAGCTATTATGGCTAGACTTCTTATCAATTGCATGCAAACAACGAAGCCCTTATGTGCCGAATATTCCCTAGCAGCCTGGGGCCATTAGCTGTTAGGTGGTATTATAAGCTGGAGCCGGCCTCCATTAAAAGCTTCCATCAATTACAGAAATCCTTCAAGGCCAGGTTCATCACCAACGAGGTACAGCCGAAACAGGCCGACTCTCTCTGGGCTATGCAGATTCAGTCAGGAGAAACGCTCAGAGCGTATTCGGCGCGATATTGGGAGTGCTTCAACCTCGTCAACGACGCTTGTAACGACTCCATGGCCATCACCGCCTTCAAAATGGGACTACATCCTGATAGTCCTCTTCGCAGTTCTCTGACTAGAAGACCCCCCAAAACGGTCTGGGTGTTGATGAAGAAAGTTGAGGAGTATTGCAAAGTGGAAGATGATGCCTTGAGAATAAAGGCCGGCCAAATGTCCAACAAAATGGCCCCCCCTAAAATTGCTCAACCAATAAGTTCCGTGCCACCTCCTAGCCCAGAGCCTTGGCAGTGCGCTAAACGAGACAAAAGGTGGGATACTCGCCGATCAAGCGATCAATGTCCTCACCGGACGAATGAGCAACTGCAAGTCGACAACAGACGTTCGAGAAGTGCTAACAAAAAGTACACAAAGTTGTCAGAACCAATCGCTGCAATAATGACCAAAGTCCAACACCTTCCATTCTTCAAATGGCCGTCAAAGATGGTGGGGCCGCCTGACACACGAAGAAGGGATCGACAGTGCGAATATCACAAAGATCACGGCCACGAAACAGAAAGTTGCTACGCATTAAAAGATCACCTCGAAGAACTGGTACAAGACGGCCGACTGCAACAGTATGTGAGACAGGGAAAGCCAACCAAGGCACTAGCCTTGATGCAGGACTTTCCTCCACTTGGCGTGATCCATGCAATCTATAGCTTGCCTGCACCCCCAACCGTGAACACAATTCAATCACATCCAATCCCCCAGGAGCAACGTATTCCGACTGAATGGCCCAAAGAAGCTCTGACGATTGTTTTCAATGACTCTGACCTTAGTGCCACAACAGCTTCCCACATTGATCCGTTGGTCATTAGATTACGCATAAACCAGTTCACCATTGAACGAATTCTCATAGACCCAGGGAGTACTTCAGAGGTTATGTATTACCAAACTTTCATCAAACTCGGCATGAACGAGTCAGACCTGTGTCTGGCGCCTCATCTATTGTTTGGCTTTAATATGAATCCCGAATACCCGTTAGGGAAGGTCACACTACCTGTCCGAGCGGGCTCTAGAACGGTCGAAGTAGAATTCTTGGTTGTAAAGCTCCTTTCGCAGGGGGCGAACCTGGATACATATTATGAAGGCCGTTCCAAGCACTTATCATTAGCTTGTGCGCTTCCCAACAACCCATGGCATTGAAGAGATCCGTGGCTCCCCCCAATCGGTACAAGTAGCGATTTTATGAAAACCATATCACTGACCCGACCTGTGGGCTTTAATACTTGTATAAAATTCACTTCTGCAATGCAAACCATCTTTCTTTGTCGATCAATTCATTTCACAAACCCCATTGTGCCGCTCGTCATAATGGCAATTCGGAGCCCCCTTCGGTGCGTGGCACCTTAGGGCCGATTAAGTCTCTAGATTCAGAGCCCCTTGGGTGCATGACACCTTAGGGCCGATTGAGTCTCCGGATTCGGAGCGCCCTTCGTGGATATCACGATTGGCCACATTAAGTCTCCGGATTCGGAGCCCCTTGGGTGCATGACACCTTGGGGTCGATTAAGTCTCCAGATTCGGAGCCCCTTGGGTGCATGACACCTTAGGGCTGATTGAGTCTCCGGATTTGGAGCGCCCTTCATGGATATCACGATTGGCCACATTAAGTCTCCGGATTCGGAGCCCATTGGGTGCATGACACCTTAAGGCTGATTAAGTCTCCGGATTCGGAGCCCCTTGGGTGCATGACACCTTAGGGCCGATTAAGACTCCGGATTCGGAGCGCCCTTCGTGGATATCACGATTGGCCACATTAAGTCTCCGAATTTGAAGCCCCTTGGGTGCATGACACCTTAGGGCCGATTAAGTCTTCGGATTCGGAGCCCCTTGGGTGCATGCCACCTTAGGGCCGATTGAGTCTCCGGATTTAGAGCCCCTTGGGTGCATGACACCTTAGGGCCGATTAAGACTCCGAATTCAGAGCGCCCTTCATGGATATCACGATTGGTCACATTAAGTCTCCAGATTCGGAGCCCCCTTCGGTGCATGACACCTTAGGGCCGATTGAGTCTCCGGATTCGGGGCGCCCTTCGTGGATATCACGATTTGCCACATTAAGTCTCCGGATTCGGAGCCCCTTGGGTGCATGACACCTTAGGGCCAACTAAGCCTCCGGATTCGAAATACCCTTTGGCACGAACAAAACAAAACTTTTCAATCATTAACAATGTCAAGGCAAGACGCAAATAAAATTCAGCACAAGATGCAAATGTTTGAAATACAACTTTTTATTTGATCAAACGGTTGTTACATAAACGCAATTAGCATTTCAACATTACAATTTTTATTTAATCAGACAGTTGTTACGTAAACACAACTTGCATTTGGGCACTACAATACCCATTTCCAATCTCAGAAGATAAAAAGAGGAGAAGACGCATTGGTAAAGCGGCAGTGCCAAATCCACTCCCGTCACCCGAAAGTCCTCCGCGGTTTGCAATGCCTCAAGCCAACTGTGCCCAAGTCCTCCCCTGATACCATTGACAATGTCAAGGCAAAGATCCAGGACAAGGAGGGATAAATCCAACGGTCGTTGCCTTTCCTTTCGGGTTAATCTACTTCGACGACTTGAAGGTTCATACCAACTTTCGGACGCCCTACTTTTCATACGAATGGCTCCTTTGCCACGATCCATGGCAACACCAAGGCCGGCTGAACTCCAGCCTCTAACTAACATCCCCACCTAACCCACCTCACATACGCGATTGTTTATCTACGCAAAGCGCCCACTCCTTTTATTTTCAATACTGGCAGCGATATCGAGGCCCCAATGCCGAGGTGATTTCACTAACACTAAACTCCATAAGAAAAATGTTGGTTGACATTTGCCACGGCGTAGTTATCCAAATGACTTTTTGAAGCACGTGCATTGGCCAAAAATCTAGGCCTCGAGCCGAGTTGAATTCGCCAGAGCCACTCTACCCACCGGCTTTTGGCTTTAGGTTACAATAGCCTGTCAGGAGCAAACAGCTATCAAGTATGGATTGACCCTGCCAGTCAACGCTTATACATTCATTCAAACACAATAAAACGAAACACATACATGCCGAATATGAATTGCAATAAAATATATTTGTGACAGAACGTTTTTTATTTATTTATTTATTATTCAACAAAACACGCAATGAATTACATAGTGTTGAACATGGTCTGCGTTTCAGCCTTACAATAAATACAATTATGCGGCGTCACCCTCATCATCACTCTTCTCGACTTCAAAAGCAGAAAACGAAAAATGTTTACTGTGATAGAGTGGTGATGCCGAATCAATGCCTACCGCTCGAAGAGCTTCTGCGGCTTGAGATGCCTTGATCCAACCGTGCCTAAATCCATGATTCTCACATCGACAAACTTCTTCGGTTAGTTTTTCCTTGGTCTTCTCGATCCCAACTCTTCGGCCTTCATGGAAACCTTTCTCATAGGCCCTTCCCTTCACGTTCTCCATTGCGAACATACTCGCCGTCTCACGATCGGCAAGCGCGGAACTGATGAGCCGGCTGGTAACCCTCTCTTCCACGATTGGGTTTCCCTGCCCGGCGGGTTGTGCCTGGGCCACCTTGGTCTTCCTCAACTCACGCTCAGCTGCCTCCGCGCGGGCCTCCAAACTTTGAATATGTTCATCCTTCTTCTCCATTTCTCGGCGGGCAGCGCGTAACCGCATGCCGATTTCATAGGCAGTGTACAGCCCCTTCACCACCCCATGAATGCCTTCGCGAAACACTTCGTAGTCCTGGTGACCTACCATCGATTGCTGAACCTCAAGTTGGAAAATTTGTCGAGCAAACTCGACCGCTACATTTGGGTCTCGAATGATCGAGTCCGCCTCCGTCATGGGTCTGTTCCCCACAAATACCACGAAGCTTAATGGGCGCGGATTCGCCTCAGGTCCCCTTTCGACTCGAGATTGGGAAGCTCTGCCCTGCGACAGCTTGTCCCGCCTGGGCGACCTGCTTCGACGTTGAGGAGACTGACGCCTCTCTCGATCCCTGGAACTCTTGCTCCCTGTGTGCGGAGGGTCATTACCTCGATTCATGTCTCCACCCAGCTTAGCCAGCGTCTTCGCTTCCCCTCTATTGTTAAAGAAGAGTCTGTTTGACATTCACTCGATATCTTCAAACGTTGGAGTCAGTTGTCTGCTATGCTCGTAAAAGTTTTACCTTCAATCATTTATCCTTTAAAAAGGTAGCACCCTCGAGGCCATCTCATTAATTGTACAAACCTCAAACGCCCAGCGCTGACTGGATCGACCCACTTGGGGCAAAGACAGACAGATCTGTCAAAACTCCTAGGGTTGTTTCCTCCGGGGCAGCGGCAGATTCATCAATCTATTCGCCTTATGTATCCCAGCCGGCCCATGAATTGATCCTTCACAAATCTTAAGGTCGTTTCATCCGGCGCCCGGCGCCGACTAGATCAACCCACTTGGGGCAAAGGCAGACAGATCTGTCAAAACTCCTAGGGTCGTTTCCTCCGGGGCAGGGGCAGATTCATCAATCTATTCGGCTTATGTATCCCAGCCGGCCCATGAATTGATCCTTCACAAATCTTAAGGTCGTTTCATCCGGCGCCCGAATGACCATGCACCGCCTGGGGCAGGGGCAGATTCATCAATCTATTGGGCTTATGTACTCCAGCCGGCCCATGAATCGATCCTTCACAAATCTTAAGGTCATTTCATCAAGCGCCTGAATGACCACGCACGCTTGGGGGAGGGGCATATTCATCAATCTATTCGGCTTATGTACCCCAGTCGGCCCATGAATCAATCCTTCACAAATCTTAAGGTCATTTCATCCGGCGCCCGAATGACCACGCACCGCCTGGGGTAGGGGCAGATTCATCAATCTATTCGGCTTATGTACCCCCCAGCCGGCCCATGAATCGATCCTTTACAAATCTTAAGGTCGTTTCATCCGGCGCCCGAATGACCACGTACGCCTGGGGTAGGGACAGATTCATCAATCTATTCGGCTTATGTACCCCAGCCGGCCCATGAATCGATCCTTCACAAATCTTAATGTTGTTTCATCCGACACCCGAATGACCACGCACCGCCTGGGGTAGGGGCAGATTCATCAATCTATTCGGCTTATGTACCCCAGCCAGCCTATGAATCAATCCATCACAAATCTTAAGGTCATTTCATTCGGCGCCCGAATGACCATGCACCACTTGGGGCAAGGGCAGATTCATCAATCGATTCGGCTCAGTACCCACAATACGCGACACATGAATGATAATTCAATATTGGCATAGGATATTCAATTTCTGAAAGCTAAAACACAGTAATGATTTTATCCAAATTCGTGAAAGGCAAAGTATTCTTCAGTAACATAAACTTCACAAACCATGAACAAGTAGTGGAGAAATACCAAGGCAGTTTTCATTAATAAATTGAGTGCAAATAGTAACCAATTTATACATGAAAACTAGCCTGAGCCAACAAAAGTCTACCAAACAAAAACTTACATCAAAATCAAAAAATTAAATCAAAATCAAAAGAGATGACTCCCAGATCAATCCTCGGGGTCAGATTCAAGTGGTTCAACGTCCACTTGCTCGCAGGGAATTGGCAAGGCCAATGTAACTCCAGTGGCAGCAAGGGCTTTGAGCCATCCATGTTTGAACCCCCGATTCTCGAATTTGGGGACTTCATCTACATATTCCGTGAAGGCGGTGCTTTTTCCTGCCTCAAATGCTGCAAAAGCTTCAGAATTGGCTTTCTCCTTGGCGGCCTTGAGCTCCGCTAATTGAACCTCCGCCTTGGCAAGCGCCTCCTTGGCTAACTTGAGCGATTCTTCGCTTGCATTTGCCCTACTCTCAGCGTCAGAGCGGAATTGTTCAGCTGAGTGAGCCCTTTCTTTCTCTGCTTCAGCTCGCACACTCTCCATTGCGGCTCTCATACTTTCAAATTCGGCCCTACTCTTTTGCCATCCGCCTTCGCTTGCAAACAATCAACTCTGCTGAGGGCATCATGGAGGCGGCGGCGGCCTAGGTCCGCGATCCTGTCAACAGTCTGCAAAATAAGTTGGGATCGTCAGATATCTTTAATGAAAACAAAGTCAAGAGAATTAGAGATGGTCACCAACCAGGAACGCCGATTGCGCAGATAGGGCTACGGCCATAATATCCGGCACGGCGCGAAAGGCCGCAACGTCAGCCAGCAAGGAAATTGAAGCTGCGAGGCTCAACGCCGCGGCTGGATCCTCAATCACTGAGGCATCGGAGGAGATCGGCGTATCTTTGATCTTAGGCAGAACAATAAAAGGCGCAGTCGCACCTGACTCTTCTAAACGAGGCCGTTTGGAAGCAAGGCTAATTTCCGATCCAACCTCTCCCTCGGCGCTACGCTTTTCGCCCCGCTCCTCCGAAATCAGCCGTTCATCAATGACCTATTCCTCAACCTCTTTCCCCGTTTCGTCCTCAGCGACCTGAATCGTCTCTTCAATAACGGGCACGGAATTTTTAATCAAGGTGGGCTCAGAATGGGTGGCCTCGGCCTTCTTTCGAGCAGCCATTCGCTCGGCATTTTTCCTTCGCGCCATCTGCGTAAGGCTTTCCCCAGCCAGAGCTTCAAAAATATCGCCGGGTAGGTCCTCCAAATTTGCAAAAATATCTTCGGACGAATACTCTGCCCGACCTGAAGTGAACGGTGAAGGCTGGTCAAGTCCCGCAGCCTCAAACATCGAGCGTATCGCTTCGTCGACCTCTTCGACCTCCTCAGTAACCTCTCTATTTGGTTCGGCAAGTACCTCTACCACCGGTTCAGCCTCTGCCCTCGAATCCGAATCCTCGAGTTCAATTTGCCTAGGGCTCTTGAAGCTGGGAAAGATAAGAGCCGAAAGGTGTTGATCACCGGATGGAATTGGAATCCCTTCCCCAGCCGAGAATGTAGTGTAAGTCGGTTCGTATCGGAGGAGTATGTGAGCCGCTCTCCCTTGTTTTTGTACATTTGGACGGTCGAAGTATCTGAGCGCAGACTTGATCTCCTCAAGAACCACCCCGTCGATTGACGGAAGAATTTTCTTCAATCTGTTACCTGCAAAGAACAAGGGTGATTAAAGGGAAAAAGTCGAGTGAAGGGTAAGTCAACAAACAACAAGGCGTTGCGCGGCGACCTGGATCACCCTTTCTTTTGGGAATAGGATCTAGGCGGTCTTCGCCTTCACCGAACTCCCAATTACCTTGGACATTGACCATTACGTCGTCAACCCTCTTACCAGAACTGGCAAGCATGGTTATCAAGTGATGGTCAGTGTCCTTGGCCTTGAGAAAGTATCGCCCCAGCCGACCGGAAGATTTGGCCAAAGCGTAGCAGTGCGGAATCGCCGAAATGCCAAGGTTGATCCTAAGACGCTGGTTCAACTCAATCACCCCCATGATGATTCGAAAGAAATTGACGTTAGGTTGAGAAGGAATCAGACTCCAATAGCGAAGGACGACCCTAAGCAATGGGTGTAGGGGAAAACGAACTTTGCCCTCCGCTATGGATAAGAGAGGGAAGACGATTGTATTCTGATCCTCCCTCTCCATATCAAGGGTACTGTCCGTTACAAGAGATAAGTGGACGTCGTTGGGAATGGAAAAATGTCTCCAAAATCTGAAAATACGACCCTCGGAAAGGAGGTCTTTCAAGTGTTTAGCCATGTTCGCAAGGATTCAAGGTTTCGTCGGAATCAAAATGACAAACAGAAAATAGGAACGTAAAGAAGGGAGAAGAAGACTGACGAAGATTAAACGGAGACGAGGGTAGATGTAGAATAGTTGCAGAGCATGCGAGTCAGAGAAGGGATATCCGCTGGCAGTCTAAGAGTCTCGAATACTCGACGAACTGTGCATTCGAAAAGACTAAAATTTCAAATCACAATAAATGCAATACGCATGATTGAGGCGGGAAAGCGTAATGATGAACAAAAAGGCGTGCGCATCCTGACATCTATATTGGAATACGCGAAGCCGCCTGACCTGTTTTAACCTTTCCAATTCAAAACCAAACACGCCGATTAACTACCGTCAATAGGGAGTTTGGGGTGCAATTGTGGGAGCCGAATAATTAACAAAGGCGGAAGGCGCGCGCAATACGACTGATAATAATCAACTGTATCTGAATACAATATTTGGGCTGAATAAGTGTGTAGCATTGGAGCCAGATAATGTAAAGAATGATGATCAAAAAGTAGGCCCTGGCCCTGAGGATCGAGGGAAACAGGTATAAATATAGGAACAACATATTTAGTAGGTATGTAAGAATCACTCCACTTAACTTAGACAATAAGCTATCCTGAGTGTCTGAACTAACTTGTCCGTCGGAGTGCTAATCCCGGCACCCCCGACCGGAGTGCGTATCTTTTCAGGTGACTAGCTGAGGATCAGCTAGCGTCTCCCAGGATCTGAAGAGTATTTCCAAACCACTTCTCCACACCTAGTAAGTGCGAGTCATCAGCTTGTGTTGACTACGTCCCTACCCTTTGTACACACCGCCCGTCGCTCCTACCGATTGAATGGTCCGGTGAAGTGTTCGGATTGCGGCGACGTGGGCGGTTCGTTGCCGGCGACGTCATGAGAAATCCATTGAACCTTATCATTTAGAAAAAGGAGAAGTCGGAACAAGGTCTCTATAGGTGAACCTGCAGAAGGATCATTGTCGATGCCCCTGAACGAACGACCCGCGAACTTGTCATGTTATTTTACCCTGCTGGGGAAGCAGATGAGGCAGGCTGTCGGCTCCCTCCCTCCTGTTGCCCCTGCCCATTGGAAGTGTGCCTGGGGCCCCCCTCTGGGGGCGGTAGGCGCCATTCCCCGGCGAAACAACAAAGCCCGGCGCGAATCGCGCCAAGGAACCCGACGAAGAGAGCGCGCTCGCACGCGGCATCTCGCGAAAAAACTAGACGACTCTCGGCAATGGATATCTCAGCTCTCGCATCGATGAAGAACGTAGCAAAATGCGATACTTGGTGTGAATTGCAGAATCTCGCGAACCATTGTGTCTTTCAACGCAAGTTACGCCCGAAGCCATTAGATTGAGGGCACGTCTGCCTGGGCATCTCATGTCGCATTGCCCGCGCACCCTTCCCCCCGAAGGGGGGAAGAAGGGTTGCGGGCGAATGTTGGCCCCTCGCGCGCGGTCGGCCTAAAAACGAGTCCCCCGTGACGGACGACGCGTCGTGGCGAGTGGTGGTTAACAAACAAACTGTTGCGTCGCCTCGCGCGCGTCCGGGCTATCTTGGGAGGCCTGTCGTGACCCTATCGCACTGTCGCCAAGGCGCTTCGATCGCGACCCCAGGTCGGGCGGGATTACTTGCTGAGTTTAAGCATATCAATAAACAGAGGAAAAGAAACTTACAAGGATTCCCCTAGTAACGGTGAGCGAACCGAAAAGTGCCCAGCTTGAAAATCGAGCAACCCTGTTGTTCAAATTGTAGTCTGGAGAAGTGTCCTTAGCAGCGGATTGGGCCCAAGTCCCCTGGAAAGGGGCGCCGGAGAGGGTGAGAGCCCCATCGTGCCCGGACCCCATCGCACCATGAGGCACTGTCTGCGAGTCAGGTTGTTTGGGAATGCAGCCCTAATCGGGCGGTAAATTCTGTCTAAGGCTAAATATGGGGGAGAGACCGATAGCAAACAAGTACCGCGAGGGAAAGATGAAAAGGACTTTGAAAAAAGAGTCAAAGAGAGCTTGAAATTGTCAAGAGGAAAGCGGATGGGGGCTGGCGATGTGCCCCGGTCGGATGTGAAACGGCGTCCAGCCGGTCCACCGATCGACTCGAG
>CM045766.1:0-57500 GCA_025200525.1 Camellia lanceoleosa | reverse complement strand
GATATCTTAAATATGTTGTTGTCCAAATTACTTACTTCTATGTAAGTTCTATAAGTTCGTTGATTCGATTGGTGGACAATGTTGCCATACCAAATAAATGGGCTAGAGGCCAGTTTGATCTGAATGATAGAGTGAATGGGCCAGAGGCCATTTTGACAAGAATGACTGAATGGGTCAGAGGCTGTTTCAACATGAATAAATGGGCCAGAGGCTGTTTTGACATGAATGAATGGGCCAAAGGCTGTTTTGACATGAATGAATGGGTCGGAGGCCGTTTTGACACGAATGAATGAATGAATGGGCTAGAGGCCGTTTCGACATGAATAAATGAATGGGCCAAAGGCCAGTTTGATACGAATAAACAAATGGGCCGAAGGCCAGTTTGATATAAATGAAAATATGAATTGAGCCCAAGGTCGTTTGAAGCATGTCGTTCTACATACCGTCTGTGTAACTCCTTTATTTGATATTATTCACTGGGCTTTCGCTCACCCTCATTCATGTGTTTGTAGGTGAGCGAAGAGAAGTCCAAACCCAGCCCCAGTGAAGTCTGTGAGGAACGACAAAGGTTTTGAAGAGTCAGCCCTTGCGCCTCACGCACGAGACCCGTCTTCGCCTTTTTGTCATTCTGTTTGATTTTGTCATGTGGGCAAAGTCTTGGAATATGTTGTATATAGTTTTCTTGGGTTGACCTAGACTTATATGATCCTGTATGTACAGAGCCTTGTGTAGTACATATTTTGATGTGAGTTATTAATATGTATATGTATGGTTTGTTATGATGCACCATGTAAGCACAGCTTTATGGACAAAGTTTTTGAATTGCTTCCGTTTGGCCCCCACTAACTCTGTTAATATACGTTTGATTTGGTTAAAGGCCGTAGGTAATCTTATGATTACTAGCCAGTTATGTCCTTAACCCACGGGGGCGGGTTAGGGTGATGACACCATGCCACAGCGTTGCCCAGCGTGCCATGCCCTTGCCTTGTCCAACATGCCATGCCCAGCATGTCGTGCCACCGCCACGGCCAGCATGCCATGTGTAGACACCCCATTTTTGACCGTCCTCAAGACTTGGATGTCACCGTTTGAATGCTCGGTGATCATCCATGTTCGTGTTCATTTTGAGTTCTCAGAGGTCTCGGCTACGTGCCTTGCCTTAGGAACTCTCAACTTGACTGTTTTGTGTTTGGTTTTGCACCAAACCCTTGTTATCTTGCTTTTGAGGGTAGGGAATGGCTTGTTGGCCATCCCTACACCTCACTGGCCGTGGCTTGAGGCCACCGGCCTGTTTTGTTGCCACCGGCCATTGGTGGTGGTCGGTCGGCACCTTTTATGGTCGGTCGACCATTGCTTTGGTCAATTTGTCATTTTTGGCTGGCCGACCACTGTGCATCTGCTTTTGGCAGATATTTTATACTAGCTGTGATAGCTGGCATACACTTTGCACCCCCTCCATACACGTGTATGGTGGGATTTCCCTCTTGTTTAGCTTGTTTTGTACACTTTGCAAGAGTGGAGTCCTATAAAGGGAGGGCTTCTCCTCCCTCCTCAAGGGTTCCAAAAAAGTTCTAGAGGGCTCTAAGATTAGGGTTAGGGTTTGTGTATCTATCTATCTCTATATCTCCCTCCCTTTTGCCTTTGTGTGTGCATAAGGTTGTTTTGTCCTTAGTTTTGCACTAAGACACCTAGTGTTACACCATACCTTGGTTGCTGAGTTGTCAAAGGGTTGTTCTTGAAGTTCTTGAGTGGATTTAAGCTTGGAAAGGCTGCTGGAGCTCCATTCTTGAAGAGGTCTTCAAGGGTAAGAAACTTACCCCTTTATTCCCTATTTTTGCACAAGCTTTTAACCAGTCTTGAATTTGTTTTTAAGCTTAGTGTATAACTGAAAAAAGTTTTGTTTTTACTTGCTTTTGATCTTTGTTTAAGGCCTCTTTGAGGTTTGGGGTCGTTTATCCCCCCTCTTAGGCCTTGTTTTGCCTCTTTTTTGTGCTATTTTTGGTGAGCTCCGAGACCACCTTGTATTGGCCTCCTCACCACTGAAATCCAGAGGGATTTTAGTGGTGGGGATGGTGTTTTGAGGTCCTAAGAAGGAGAGGGCCATCCCCTCTCTTGTTGTCTTCAAAACTTGTCATTTTAGCCTCATGTGTGAGCACCTTGATTAAGTCCATGTTGGCCATGTCTTAGTTGGTATTTGTGGTTATTTTGCCATGTTATAGCACTGTTTTAAGTTGATTTAGACACACCATGCATGCTTTGCATACTTGTCTTGTAATGCCATGAAATTGCCTTAACATGCTTTGTGCTTTGAGCCTTGTTTTGTAGCATGATTTTGGCTTAGCTTTGTGAAGCTTTTATGCATGTTTTAGTATGCTTGAGGTCTAATTTTGGTTGTTTGGGCCATCCATGACTTGCTTTGTATAGCTACCATGCAATCTCCCTTGTAAGCTTTGAGCATTGGATCATCTAGCATGCTTTACTTGCATCATTTCAGTGGTTTGGCACCATTAGTTATGTCATTTTAGTCCTTGTGGCATGCTTGTATGCTTGCATTTGATACTCCTTTAATGCTTTAAAAGGTTGATTTCTTATGCTCCATGTTTCGACCATTGTGTATGCTTCCATATGTAGGCCATTTAGATGCCATCTAAGTGTGTTTTGGGCTTTGTCTCGACCTACATTGGGACTATTTTGAGTCCCCTTGACCCTTTGGGACTCGCCTTGCATGGCCTTGATTTGATCCCTTAGGTTAGCCTTAGGCCTTAGGCTTGCTTGCTTGATTTGTTTATTTGGTTTGGCACCTTTTCTAACATGATTTCAGAGCTTACAATGTATGCCATTTGTCCATGTTTGTTCCTTTTAAGTGTGCTTAAAAGTTGCTTCTTTGTGCTTAAGTTTTGAACCATGTTTGTATGTAAATTTGCCTTCATTTCCATAGCATTTTGGCTACTTATTTAGACATGGCTGAGGCTTGTCCATATTAGTCTAAGTCCATCTTTTGCATGTTGCTCAAATGTTGTTACATTGCTTCATGTTTACATGCTTTGGTTGCATCATGTCTTGCATGCTCACTTGTGTGAATATTGTCACATGCTTGCATGTTTGCATGCATGTTTGCATTTTCATGTTGCATACTTAGCTCGCATGCTTAGGTTGCATTTGGCATGCATGCCTTGCCTCTTGAATTGATTATGATAGAGGTTGGGCCCATAGTGTGTTTATGTGCATTACATTTGACATCAAAATGCACACTTGACTTCTTGGACCATCACGCATTGAAATGCGCGATTGGTGGTCCGAGGGTCGAGCACCATACTCTCTTAAGTCTACAACATGATGGGGAGGCTGGTTGTGCAAACATTTGCTTGAAATGCATTGCCATGCTTTGTCTGCCCTCTGCTGCTGTCCAAACAGGGTTCTGCAGGCATAGATGGCCGACCGACCACATTGAGTGCCGGCCGACCACAAATATCTGGCCGAGATCTACATAGATGGTCGATGACCAATTTATCATGGCCGGTGACCATTCCTCTTGGCCGGTGACCTTCCACAATGATCAAGGAGTGATTCTGAAGCATCCTTGGGACTTGTACAATTTTCAGAGGCATAAAATAGTGAAAACAGAGGCAGCTTATGCATGGTGGTGGATTTCCGAGCGGAGCCAAGCACGCATGCATTGGACCCTCTTCTCGAGGCTGTTTTACCACTTTATTAGCTTAGTTAATTTGCTTAACTAGTTAAGTGGTCTGTAACTATTTAATTGGCTTGTCAGTTAGTTAAATTTGTATTATTCTTTTGGTCCTTCCGAGAGAGGGCGGATTGTGTAATAAACGTGCGTGTGTGTGATGCATGTCTTCCAACCCCACTTCTTTCTCCCTTTTACTTACCTGCTTTTGATGGTTAGTATTAGGACATGTTTTGATTAGCATACTTATGATAGCGTGTTTCCATCCATTCATTTGTATTGCATGCACTGGGCTCGGCGCATCATACTAACTGCATTGTATTTCAAATCTAACTTGAATACATGACAAGTTGTATTTCACATGCCATCCATAGATTAGCCGAGCCTATTCTAGCTGCACCTTGCCTGCGATGCATTAGCCATCTTAACGTGGACTTGGATCATACATTTGATTACTAACATGCTCCTTGTTTTTTGGCTTGGAGTACTAGGTGAGTGTTTATGCTTTAGCATCTCGCATGAGTGTGAATGCTAACATGAAAGCATGCTTGCCATGAGGCAAACTGCTTAGTTGATTTACTGCCTAAATGCCTGTGCATGAAGGTTGGATTGCTTGAGTTGGAACAACTCGTTGAAATTCGTGTTTTAGCCTACTTGCGAGTAGCAAATTTCAAACTGTCTTTCAAACAAGCAGATATGCAATGCTTTGTTCCAAATTAGGCGATCTAGTCTATACTTGTGTTGTGCGCATCACATAGTAAGATTAGCTAATTAATCGGAATAAGAATGCATAATGTTTTCAAAACTAGATATCATGGTTAGTAGCGGCCGACTTTGATCGGGTGAGCGGGGGTGCTAATAGCTGACCTTCCCCAATCATACCCAAGTTCCCGAGCCGAGGCAACTTTGGTGATGATGGATATGTGGCCTTAGGCAATGAGTCAGGGTTTCCTACATTCCCCCATAAAAATATTTAGGTGGTGACTCTGTATCTGGCAAAGCAGTCCATGTTTGGCACTTCTTTCAAAAAATCTATTTTCAAAAATGATTTGCCGAACTTGGACTCTTTGATGATTCATCGGTCTTGCATTGCACTCTGCGAGATTAGATACAGGACCGTGACGTTGAGTCCTGAACTGTAGTGAGCCCAATGAACAAAACGGGGGATTTTTCCTCCCGGGATGTTCGGGGACATCTACACCATGCCACTGCCTTGGCCAGCCTACCATGCCTTAGCCTTGGCTAGCAT
This sequence comes from Camellia lanceoleosa, assembly GCA_025200525.1. NCBI lineage: Eukaryota > Viridiplantae > Streptophyta > Magnoliopsida > Ericales > Theaceae > Camellia > Camellia lanceoleosa. The sequence goes on along the minus strand of CM045766.1, from coordinate 52,566 downwards.
GCCATGCCACAGCGTTACCCAGCATGCCAAGGCTGGAATGCCATGCCACGGCCGTGGCCGACATGCCAAGCCACGGCGTTGCCCAGCATGCCAAGGCGGGCACACCATGCCACGGCCTCGGCCCGCATGCCTTGCGGCTGCCTTGGCCAGTATGCCATGCGACAGCGTTGCCCAGCGTGCCATGCCTTAGCCTTGGCCAACATGCCATGCCACTACCTTGGCCAGCATCTCATGCCACCGCTACGGCCAGCATGCCATGCCATCACGTTGCCCAGCATGCCACGACTGTGGCTGGCATGGCAAGCCATGGCGTTACCTAGCATGCCAAGGCGGGCATGCCATGCCACGGCCTCGGCCCGATGCCATGCCACGACCTTGCCTCGCATCGCCCTTCGCAGATGTGGCATCGCTTTGGCCGATGCCACGCCATTACCGTTGTTCACCGGGCGGGCATGCCCTACCACAGCCTCGACCGGCGTGCCATCCCAAGGCGTTGCCCAGCATGCCACGACCTTGCCACGCATGCCATGCCAAGGCCAATGCCTTGTGCCAGCATGCCATGCCAAGGCCTTGGCTAGCAGCATGGCATGCCACGGGCTGCGCGAGCATGCCATGCCACGGCATAGGCCGGCTTGCCTTGCCATGGCCTCGGCCAGCAGCATGCCGTGCCACGGCCTCAGCCAGCCTGCCATGCCAATGCCCCGACCGGCATGCCATTCCAAGGCCTTGGCTAGCAGCACGCCGGTGCCACGGGCTCGGCAAGCAGCATGCACTGTCGTGGCCTTCGCAAGCATGCCATGCCATGCCAGGCCGTGGCCTTCACAAGCATGCCATGAAAATGCCTTGGCCGGCATGCCATGCCAATGCCTTGGGCTAGCATGCCATGCCAAGGCCTTGGCCAGCAGCATGGCATGCCATGGGTTGGGCGAGCATGCCATGCCACGGCCTTGGCTAGCTGCATGGCATGCCACAGCCTCGGCAAGCATGCCATGCCAAGGCCAAGGCCAAGGCAGCGTGTAAGGTCGTGGGCAAGGCCAAGTCCCCGTGCAAGGCCATGGCTAAGGCGAATGCCGCGGGCCAAGGCCAAGGCCATGGCATGCCACCGCCTTGATCGCTCTTTTTGAACATGATTCTTTTATATTCTTACCCAAACCATGCCACACAATTAAAAATGCACTAAAATTAATTTTAAATGTCATTCCCCATTTTTTTGCAATTTTTCGAATTTTTTAAGCCTTTATTTGGCCAAAAAAATCAAAATAAAATAAAAAAATAAAAAAATAATTTAATAATTTCTATGAATACTAGTGCCTCATCCTTTAATTATTGGAATTTTTCCATAATTTTTTGACTAACTCACGCGGTTTTGCGCATCGCACGGTTTTGCGCAGTTCATCACTCATGCCGTTTTGCGCATCGCACTGTTTTGCGCAGTTTATCACTCGCGCCATTTTGCGCATCCCACGATTTTGCGCAGTTTATCACTCGCGTCGTTTTGCGCAGATTATCACTCGCGCCATTTTGCACATCGCACCGTTTTGCGCAGTTTAACACTGGCGCTGTTTTGCGCATCGCACTATTTTGCGCAGTTTATCACTCCCGCCGTTTTGCGCATCGCACTGTTTTGCGCAGTTTAACACTCGCGCCTTTTGGCGCATCGCACTGTTTTGCGCAGTTTATCACTCGCGGTTTTGCGCATCGCACTGTTTTGCGCAGTTTATCACTCGCGCCGTTTTGCGCATCGCACTGTTTTGCGCAGTTTATCACTCGCGCCGTTTTGCGCATCGCACTGTTTTGCGCAGTTTATCACTCGCGCTGTTTTGCGCATGGCACTCTTTTGCGCAGTTTATCAGTCGCCCTGTTTTGCGCGTGGCACTGTTTTGCGCAGATTATCACTCGCGCCGTTTTGCGCATCGCACTGTTTTCGGCAGATTATCACTCGCGCGCTTTTCGCATCGCACTGTTTTGCGCAGTTTATCACTCGCGCCGTGTTGCGCAACGCACAGTTTTGCGCAGTTTATCACTCGCGCCGTCTTGCGCATCGCACAGTTTTGCGCAGTTTATCACTCGCGCCGTTTTGCGCATCGCACTGTTTCGCGCAGTTTATCACTCGCGCCGTTTTGCGCATCGCATCGCTGCAGCTTTATCACTCGCCGCTTTTGGCGATCATGTGGTGTTATGCGCAATTTATAACTCGTGACTATTTTGCTCATCACACTGCTTAAGCAGCTTTATCACTTCGCGCTAGCTTTTATGATCGCGACGGTTGCGCACTTTAACTCGCTTATTTTGCTCATCGCTTTTTTGGCGAGTTTATCACTCGCTACGACGGCGATTGCCCTATTTTGCATGCTTTATCACTCCATCCGCTTATGATCGCACCGCTTTTGCGCAGCTTTTATCACTGCTACTGCTTTTGGCGATCGTGACCGCTTTTGGCGTAGTTTATCACTCTTGCCATTTTGCGATCGCGACCGCTTTTGGCGCAGCTTTATCACTCGCCCATTTTATGCGATCCCACGATTTTTGCAGCGTTTATCACTCACACCATTTTGGCGATCGTGACCGCTTTTGGCGCAGATTATCACTCATGCATTTTGCGCATCGCACTGCTTTTGCGCAGCTTTAACATCTGCAATCGCTTTTTTGCGCTAAGCACTATTTTTTGTAGTTTATCACTCCCGCCATTTTGCGCATCCCACGATTTTGCGCAGTTTATCACTCGCGCCGTTTTGCGCATCGCACTGTTTTGCGCAGATTATCAATCGCGCCCTTTTGCACATCGCACCGTTTTGCGCAGTTTAACACTGGCGCTGTTTTGCGCATCGCACTATTTTGCGCAGTTTATCACTCTCGCCGTTTTGCGCAGTTTAACACTCGCGCCTTTTGGCGCATCGCATTGTTTTGCGCAGTTTATCACTCACGCGGTTTTGCGCATCGCACGGTTTTGCGCAGTTTATCACTGGTGCCCTTTTGCGCAATTTATCACTCACGCGGTTTTGCGCATCGCGCGGTTTTTCACTCGCGCCGTTTTGCGCATCGCATTGTTTTGCGCAGATTATCCCTCGTGCCATTTTGCACATCGCACCATTTTTCGCAGTTTAACACGTTGTTCGGGGCGATCAAGGTGATCATTGCACTATTTGGCGCTTTATCACTCCCGCCTTTATGATCGCATTGTGTTATGCGTAGCTTTAACACTCGCGCTTTTTACGATCGCACTATTTTGCACAGCTTTATCACTCGCGCGCTTTTGAGCATCGTGACCGCTTTTTTGCATTTATCACTACTGCTTTTGCGATCGCACGCTTTGCGCAGTTTATCACTCATACCGCTTTTGGCGATCGCATTGTTTTATGGTTTATCACTCGCTGCTTTTATGCATGGCACTTTTGCGCAGCTTTATCACGCTCGCTTTTGCCTGCGGTAATCGCTTCATAGATTATCACTTGCGCGCTTTATGCGATCGTGACTGCTGGCAGACATCACTGCCAGATCGCGACTGCTTTTCGCAGCTTTATCCTCGCGACCGTGGTTATGCGAACGCATAGTTTGCTAGCTTATCACTGCTACTTTGCGATCGCACGCTTTTGGCGCATTTTATCATCGGGCCGCGATCGCACCATTTTGGCAGCTTTATCACTGCCGCTTTTGGCGATCGCGACCGCTTTCGCAGCTTTATCACTCGTGCCGCTTTTGATCGCGACGATCGTGACCGCTTTACGCAGCTTTATCACTCGCTACCGCTTTGTGCATCAGACTATTTTCGACAGATTATCACTCGCGCGCTTTTGCACATCGTGACTGCTTTATGTAGTTTCACCGCGCTATTTTATGATTGCACTTTTTTGCACAGATTATCACTGCTGCTTTTATGATCACACTATTTTCGAGATTATCACTCGCGGTTTTGCGATCGCAATATTTTCCGCAGCTTATCACTCACGCTTTTTGGCGATCGCATCGCTTTTGCATGCGCTTCATCACTGCCGCTTTATGATCGCGATCGCTTTATTTTGCGATTATCACTCGCTTTTTATGATTTTGGCGATCGCATTGTTGTGCGCATTATCACTCACGCTGCTTTTGCGATCGCACTGTTTTTTGCATTTTATCACTCACGCCGTTTTGTGCATCGCATCGCTTTTGCAGCTTATCACTCGCGCTTTTTGATCGCATCGCTTTTACGCAGCTTATCACTCGCCGCTTTTGGCGATCACTGCTTTTTGCAGCTTTATCACTCACGCCGCTTTTGGCGATCGCATCGCTTTCGCGCTTTATCACTCGCTACGCTTTATGATCGCACTGCTTTTCCAAAGGTTTATCACTCGCCGCTTTGGCGATCGCATGATTTTACGCAGCTTTATCACTCGCCGCTTTACGATCGCGACCGCTTTTACGCAGCTTTATCACTGGCCGCTTTTGGCGATCGCACTATTTTTGGCAGCTTTATCACCGCCGCTTTACGCATCGCCTGCTTTTACGCAGCTTTATCACTGCGCCGCTTTTGGCGATCGACCGCTTTTGCAGTTTATCACTGCGCTACCGCTTTTGGCGATCGCACCTGTTGGCGCAGCTTTATCACTCGCGCTATTTTGCTCATCGTGACCGCTTTTACGCAGCTTTATCACTCGCTACCGCTTTTGCATCGTGACCGCTTTTACGCAGCATCACTCGCCGCTTTTGCATCGCACCTATTTTCGCAGCTTTATCACTCGCGCTTTTTGCGATCGTGACCGCTTTTACGCAGCATCACCGCCGCTTTATGATCACACTGCTTTTTTTCGCAGATTATCACTCACGCTTTATGATCGCACGCTTTTCCGCAGCTTTATCACTCACGCTTTTATGATCGTGACCGCTTTTATGCAGCTTTATCACTCACGCCGTTAGGCGCATCGTACGGTTTTGCGCAGTTTATCACTCACGCCGCTTTTGGCGATCGCACGACCTTTTTTGCATTTGCTTTATCACTACGGCTTTTGCGATCGTGACCGCTTTTGCGCAGCTTTATCACTCACGCCGCTTTTGGCGATCGTGACGCTTTTTATGCGCTTTATCACTCACGCCGCTTTTGATCGTGATGCTTTTGGCGCAGCTTTATCACTGTACGCGGCTTTTACGATCGATCGATTTTGCGAATTATCACTCACGCCGCTTTTGGCGATCGCACCATTTTCCGCAGCTTTATCACTCGCTACCGCTTTTATGATCGACGCTATTTTCCGCAGCTTTATCACTTGTGCCCTTTACAAGATCGCGACGATTTTACGCTTTATCACTACACTGCTTTGGCGATCGCACGCTTTTACGCAGCTTTATCACTCGCTACCGCTTTTATGGCGAACGCGACCGCTTTTATAGCTTTATCACTCGCTACCGCTTTATGATCGGACCGCTTTTGCAGCTTTATCACGGCGACGCTTTTGGCGATCGCATCGCTTTGCAGATTATCACTCGCGCTTTTTATGATCACGACCGCTTTTGCACGCAGCTTTATCACTCGCTACCGCTTTTATGATCGCACTGCTTATCGCAGCTTTATCACACGCTGGTTTTTGATCGCACCGCTTTTTGCGCTTTATCACTGCCGCTTTTGATCGTGATCGCTTTTACAGCTTTTAACACTACCGCTTTTGATCGCACGCTTTTGCAGTTTATCACTCATGCCGCTTTTATGATCGCATCGATTTTGCGCGCTTTATCACTCCGCTGTGCTTTATGCGATCGTGACCGCTTTTGCGCAGCTTTATCACTGCTCCTTTGGCGATCGGACGATTTTGCGCAGTTTATCACTCGCTACCGCTTTTGGCGATGGCACTCTTTGCGTAGTTTATCACCGCGCTTTTATGCGATCGCACGCTTTGCGCAGTTTATCACCACGCCGCTTTTGTGCGATCGCGACTGCTTTTATGCAGATTATCACTGCTTTTCTTTATCACTTTACCGCTTTTTGGCGATCGCGACGCTTTTACGCAGTTTATCACTCACTACCGCTTTTGGGCGATCGCACCGCTTTGCGCTAGCTTTATCACTGCGTGCTGCTTTGGCGATCGCACGCTTTCGCGCAGCTTTATCACTCGCTACCGCTTTGCGATCGCACTGCTTTTACGCAGCTTTATCACTCGCTATGCTTTTGCGATCGCATTTGTGCAGCTTTATCACTCGCTACTGCTTTATGATCGTGACTTTTATGAGCCGCTTTATCACCTACGGCTTTTTGTCGATCGCGACTTTATAGCTATCGCGCCATTTTATCGCGACTGCTTTTGCATGCTTTTATCACTCGCCGCTTTGCGATCGCAGACCGCTAGCGTTTATCACTCACCCGCTTTATGCGATCGCACCGCTTTTATCCGCACTTATCACTCACACCATTTTATGATCCTGACGACCGCTTTTGCGCAGCTTATCACTCGCTACCGCTTTTTGCGATCGCACTATTTTCGCAGATTATCACTCTTAAGCGCGCATTTATCACTCACGCATTTGCGATCGTGACCGCTTTTTGCGCAGCTTTATCACTCGCCGCTTTTGCGCATCGACGGCTTTTGGCGAGCTTTATCACTGGCTACCGCTTTTGGCGATCGCACGCTTTTGCGCAGCTTTATCACTCGCGCCGCTTTATGATCGCACGCTTTTGCGCTAGCTTATCACTGCTGCTTTGCGCGATCGACTGCTTTTGCGCGCTTTATCACTCGCTACCGCTTTATGATCGTGATCGCTTTACGCCTTTATCACTCGTGCCGCTTTTGGCGATCGCGACGATTTTTAGCTTTTTATCACTGCTCCGCTTTTACGATCGCGACGATTACGCAGCTTATCACCTACCGCTTTATGCGATCGCACCGCTTTTGGCGCAGCTTTATCACTCGCGCTTTTATGATCGCACTGCTTTTATGAAGCTTATCACTGCTACCGCTTTTGGCGATCGCACCATTTTGGCGCAGCTTTATCACTCGCCGCTTTTACGATCGTGACCGCTTTTGGCAGTTTATCACTCGCCGCTTTTGGCGATCGCACCGCTTTTGCGCCTTTATCACTCGCTACCGCTTTATGATCGCACTGCTTTTGGCTTAGGCGACCGCGCCATTTTGCGAGCTTTATCACTCGCTTTTATGCTAGCTTTATCACTGGCTACTGCTTTTATCGATCGCACGCTTTTGGCGCTTTTATCACATACCGCTTTGGCGATCGCGACGCTTTTGCGCCTTTATCACCATGCGGCTTTTCGATCGCGACCGCTTTTGGCGAGCTTTATCACTGCTACCATTTTGGCGATCAAGCTTTGCTACAGTTTATCACTCACGCTGCTTTTGACGATCGTGACCGCTTTCATAGCTTTATCACTCGCGCTTTTGGCGATCGCGACGGTTTTGCGATAGTTTATCACTCGCTACCGTTTTGGCGATCGCACCCTTTTGGCGCAGTTTATCACTCAGCCTGCTTGGCGTGATCGCATCGCATTTTATGGTTTATCACTCCTAAGCCGCTTTATGCGATCGCAATGCTTTTGGCGCAGTTATCACTGCTACACGCTTTGCGCTTTATCGCGACTGCTTTTGCAGCTTATCACTCGCCGTTTTGCGCATCGCACGTTTTGGCGCAGGTTATCACTCGCGCTGCTTTGGCGATCATACCGCTTTTCGCTGCATTATCATCGCTACCGCTTTGCTGATCGCGACCGCTTTTGGCGCAGCTTTATCACTGCCGCTTTTGCGATCGCATCCTTTTGCGCAGCTTATCACTCGCTACCGCTTTATGATCGTGACTGCTTTTGTAGCTTTATCACGCGCGCTTTTATGATCGCGACCGCTTTGGCGCAATTTATCACCGCCGCTTTTGGCGATCGCATCGCTTTCGCTGTAGTTTATCACTCGCTAGCTTTATGATCGCACGATTTTGGCGCAGCTTTATCACTCGCTACCATTTTGGCGATCAGACTGCTTTTGGCGTAGCTTATCACTGCGCCGCTTTTGCGCGATCGCACCGCTTTTGGCGAGTTTATCACTGGCGCCGCTTTACGATCGCACCGCTTTTGGCAGCTTTATCACTGCTACCGCTTTTATGATCGCGACTGCTTTTGCGCAGTTTATCACCGCGCCGCTTTGGCGATCGCACTATTTTGGCGCAGCTTTATCACTGCGCCGCTTTTATGATCGCACCGCTTTTATGCAGATATCACTGGCTCGCTTTTGGCATCGCACGCTTTTGCGCAGCTTTATCACTCCTACTTTTATGATCGCACCATTTTGCGCTTTTATCACTACCGCTTTAAGATCGACCGTTTTTGCGCGATATCACTGCGCCGCTTTGGCGATCGCGACCGCTTTTGTAGCTTTATCACTGCCGCTGCTATGCAGATCGCAATTATCAATGCTTCAGCTTTTGGCGATCACTCGCAGACATCACTGCCGCTTTGGCGCGATCGCATCCGCTTTGGCGCAGCGATCACTAGCCCGGATCACTCCACGCATACTTTTTATGCGATCGACCTGCTTTTGTGCCGCCTTCACTTCGATCGCATAGTTTTGCCCAAATGATCACCTGTACCCAGCTGCTTTATGCGAAATTTTTATCACTGCTACGCAGCCAATCACACGCCGCTTTGTGCATCGCGACCGCTTTCTAAGCGGCAGCTTATCACTTTTCTGCTTTATGATCGCTACGGTTTTTGCGCTTTATAAGTTGGCGCTTATTTTGCCCATCGTGACCGCTTTTTGGCGCTGGTTTATCATCATACCGCTTAAGATCGCATCATGGCGCAGCTTTATCACTGGGCTACCGCTTACGACTTTACTGCTGCTGCTTTATCACTCCCTGGGCTAAGCTTTTGCGTATCGTGACTGCTTTTGGCGCAGCTTTAACATCGCTGCCGCTTTATGCGATCGTGACCGGCGGCGCAAGTTTTATCACTCGCTACCGCTTTTGGCGATCGAATGACTGTTTTGGCACATTTATCACTCAAGGCCGCTTTAGAGATTGCGATCACACTATTTGCACTACATCACTGCCACGACGCCAGATCGCAACGCTTTGGTATGTTTTATCACTTCCACGCCAAGCTGGGGTATCACACGCTTTTGCTAGCTTTATCACCATAGCTGCTTTTGGCGTATCGCACTGCTTTGCCATTTTAACATGGCCGTGGTTGTGCATCGCGTGACCGCTTAAGACTAGTTTAACAAGCCGCTACTTTTGCGCGCATCGCAATCGCTATGAAATTTACCGCGCAGCTTTATCACTCGCGACCGCTTTATGCGCAGCTTTTATCACTTGGCGCCCGCTTATCACTGTGATCAAGTGGCCGATATCATCATACATGGCGATCGCACCATTTTGTGCGCCTATCGATCATACTGCTTTATGCTGGCGATTGCACTGCTTTATGCGCTTTATCACTCAAATTTTACGACGGACTATTTTTCGCAAGTAGACATCACTCGCCGCTTTTGCGCCGTGACCGCTTTATGCAGTTTTATCACTCGCTACCGCTTTTTGGCGCAGCATCGCAAGACCGCTTTTGAGTGCGTAAAGCTTTATCACCTGCTACCGCTTTTATGCTGATCGCACCGTTTTCAGACGCGATAGCTTCACTCATCGGCGCTCGCTTTATGACGATCGCACCTGCTTTATGCAGCTTATCACTCACGCCGTTTTATGATTGCAAGGTTTTATATCGACACTCGTGACCGCATTTTGGCGATCGCTAGCTATTATCACTCACGCCATGGCGACGGTTTTACGCACCGCTTTTTGGCGCAGCTTTATCACTCGTGCTACTTTAAGCATCGCATCGCTTTGGCGTTAGTTTTATCACTCGCTACTACGGCTTTTATGCTAGCTGCGACCGCTTTTGCTGAATTTTATCACTCGGGCGCTTATTTTGCGATCCTAATGACATTTTAGCGGCTTTATCACTGCTACCGCTTTGGCTGATCGCGACCGCTTTTGGCCCATCAAAGTCTCGCCAGACTAAGTCGATGCAACTCTTGCCCCTCTTTTCAAAACCTTGGGCCACTTCAATTAGCTTCGAATGCTAGACCTCGCTAAAACTAGGGGCTAAGAAAAGAAATGAGCCAAGATGCACAAGCAAAGGGCATGTTGCCAAAAACGGCCAATTAAAAGAAGATCGTCATGGGTCACCAATGTCGTAAAATTGATGAATCAAAAGGGAATATCAGGTTGCCTCGCTAGAACCAAAGATCGAGCCTCGTGTAGAGTAAGCTCCACCCATCCATCCCAAAGCTTGATGTGGTCAAATGCCGTAGCACTTTGTGCTCCTTTCAATTGCTTTCCGGGTATATCTCTTGCCCTCGGGCTAAAGACATGTGTAATCAAACCCAAAGTGTTCACCAGTGATCTAGCCACTACATAGCCGCGAACAAAAACAAAGTGGAGAACTCAAGCTTCAAATGGAAAAATGCATTTATGCCAAAACCTCGAAATTCACCTCCTCTTCCGAAAGCCATCTAAAGTTGCAATCCAACTGAGAGTTTTTGGGCTTAAAATGGCTCCATTTGTAGAAGAATTTGCAAATTAAAAATGAAGAAATCACAAAGCTTAATCTTTTGTAGAAGATAAGGCAAAGAGGGTTTGCTGTCAAAAATAACAACTGGAGGTCCCGCGACATTGATGGCTAGCGTGGTCAGTAGGTAGTAGTCGCAAGCCACATTGGTGGCTTCCAAGTAGACACCTCTCTATCGGTATTGCATGCGGGGCTCTCGGGCAGAACCCCTATCAGGCCGCAATTTTACCTTCTCACTCCATCTCTTATCCTCTTTGTGTCAAACAATGTTGAAAGCATGTGTTTTGGTTATACTTTTGGTATGTCTTTGGAGGTCATGTTTTGGAGTCTTTTTTTTTTGGTTTTAGCAAGTTTGTTGAGTTTGTATTTTGTTGTGTTGTTTTGTTTATTGAAGTTGTATGTTGTTTTTGTTTATCATGTTGTATGTTGGATTGCTGCTTTATTGAGTTACTTTTTGTTTATTAACTTTGAAATTTTATTAGCTTTTTTCTCGCTGGCCAAGGTTATTGGCTCATTAACTTTATTAAGATTTTGTTTCAATCAAGAGTGCTCTTCGCTGTTTCGATTCCATGTCCATTCTATGCTATGTGGTGTCTCATGATGCAAAAATCCAACACTTTTTCATAAAAACTCAAGGTTATTTGGTCTATCATGGTTGCTTTTATACGCATGTTTACAAGTTTTTAAAGCAAATAAAACATGTCCTAAGCTATACAATGTACCTAAACTATAAACAAAAGAAACTAATACAAAAATAAGTTGTAAAATCACCGCTGGCTCGCCTCAAAGCTCAAGAAGCCTTCTTCATCCTTTTCTCTGAGGAGAGGATTCTCGGTGCACCATTCTCCGCTTCAAGGCCACTGCTCCGGGAATCTAAACCCCGAGCCCGAAGCAGCCATCACCGCTTTTTGCCTCGAACTCCCCCTCGCATCACCTCCACTCACCAAACCCGAAGCTCAAGGCCATTATCACTCTTCTTACTCTTAGATGAATTCTAAATTGTCACACGACTATCGGGCCTTCTTTCAGTCGCTGCCTTAGCATCACTCATCACTGTGTATAGGCTTTTGAAGCGACCATTTCACTCACCGTGCCCCTAGCTCGGCTTCCACATGTCAAGTTCTGCCTCTCTCCTCTTTGTCACCGGAGGATGTACTACTAGTATGGGTGTAGGTACCACATCAATGGCTTAACGGTGCCATTTCCAGATGGGTGGGACTTCAAAGATTAATTGTCACATATCGTGGCTTATAAATGTGTATGGAGATGCAAGCATGATCCGCAGAATGAGTATGGCGCGATGTCGGACAAGTGCAAAGTATGAATACAATATGCGAAAGTGCAAGATGTCGATCTAGCAGGTCAAGGGGCATGGGGAAGTTTTCATTGAAATGTCGTTGTCGTTGTGTCAATGGAAATTTGATTGCCCGGAATGTAAACCTAAAAGTTATTTCCAATACCGTAGAGGCTAAGTAGTGCCTCCTCTTCTGTGACTCAATCCCTATCAAAAAGGCTATCACTTGAGAACGCCTCTTGTATACTCACGGATGCTTTGTAAATGCAGTTTGAATGATTATTAGTATATGCAAATGAACATATCCGGAAATGACGATGGGTAAATGGTTACAGGCAGAATTCAGACTGAATCGGATTCTGACTCAAGTTCAATACGACTGTACCACCGAAGTCTCAATTGGAACCTAGTAGGCATCCTCGGTGTGTCGCCAACAAAGCAGGTGGTAGCAAGCTCACACCAATCAACAGCCTGCCGCCTGACCGAGCTCCTCCGCCACTCGGCCTTACCGCCTCGGGTCATTCTGTGCCCTTCGTGGAGGGCTAGATCTCATTCACATCGCGGAGGGTCGGATCACCTTGTAGAAATTTCATATTTTTTTATATATAGAGACTCTCAGCTTGGGGTTAGAAAATTTTAGAGATCAAAAATTTTTCTCCTCTTTCACACACCCTCTCTCTCTCTCTCTCTCTCTCTCTCTATAAATTCTCTACACTTTTGCCCATACAATTCCTACACCTTGCCCAGCGCACCCCTTAACTTAAATCCTCTAATCTCGAAATGAGGTGTTCTTGAGCTTAGTTTGAGCTCTAGAAGGTATATTTGCTTGGAATTGTGGCCTAGAGTTACTCTTTCTTCAAAAAAGGTATAATATTTGCTTTATTAGCTCTCGCTGGGCATACCAGTCATATTTTCCTGCTATTTTTCCTACTATTCTGGGCTTTTCGCTTGTAAAAACTCTACTTTGTGTGGGTTGAAATTGGTGTTCTTGGGCCATGTAAGGTTAGGGTGGTTCATCCTCTTATATTCTTATTGTTAAGGCTTATTTCACCTTTGTTTCCCATTTTCAAATCACTTTTTTTTGGGCCTTTAAACATGTATTTTTAGAGTATTCTCGCAGTAAAATCATGTTTTAAAGTCCAAATTTGGAGGGTTAGCTCTCCTCCTTTGTCTTTGGTTTGCTAGCCTAGTTGGTGTTTGCTAGCCTAGTTGGTGCAATAGTTTTAGCTTATTTTTCTAGCTTGCAATAAATTCTTTGTTCCAACATGTTTTAGGCTCTAAATTAGACCTGCTTTTGCCTGCTTCGTTGGTCGTGTTGCATTTGGAGTGTTATATTGCATAGTTGTAGTGTAGTAATAGCCTCCTCATGTAAGCTCGGGTGTGTTTTAGGCCTTTAGTGTTCACTTGTTTGAGTTGATTGCATGCTTTTTGGTGCTTTCACACTTTGAATGTTTAGCGCACTAATCATCTCTACAACCTCCCTCCTTTCTTACCTTTTTAATTTTTTCTTTTGAAAGTCGGGTTTCAAGTCACTTGTTTGCCTAAGTGTGGAATTGAGGTTTTATACTTAATGGTTTCAACGCCTTAGCTGTCTACATAATAACGGTATGATACCCGCTTTCATACCCTAAAGCAACTTGTGTTTTGAACGCTTTTTCTATTAGAGAGGAGTTTAATTCTACTTTGGACTCTAATTGGATTTAAAAGAATGGTTGGTAAAGTAAAAACGAGTAATAAAACTTGGGACTAAAAAGATGAGCAAGATAAACCTGGTGTGTTTAATCAGACGTTACCTGTGAACACATGATATTTGGACCATTTCATGCTTGCTAGTGATGAAATGATCCAAGTCTCCAAGGTCACCTTCTTCCTTGATCTTTTCATGAAAGAGAGGAGGGTTTGAAGTCCCATTTTGCATTTAGCTGAACTTGTATATCTGAATCATAAAGCCATCAGTGCAATGAAATTGTTTGAATTGGTGCTTTGTGGCTTAAGTTCGCCTTTCCTCAGATTTGTTCATCAAAAGCGAGGGGTGAATTGTGCAAACAATTTGTGAGAATACCCTGCTTATGTTCCTGCTTCTGTCCTCTTATTGGGCAAAAGCGTTAGATGAATTTAGTGCATTAGTGGTGGCTCATGTGTACAGGCGGAAGTAATTATCATCTCCTAGCCAAGCAGTGGTCGTATTATTATTCACCAAGAGTCGAACGCCACCGATGCAAATCTTAGCAGAGTGTTGGCAAGGTGATGCAAATGGTTCAGTATGTTCAACAGTGCAAACAGAGGCTGCTCATGAGCAAAGCCAGTGAGGTCTTTTCTAGAGAAACCGAGGCATGTGGCACGTCATTGATCCTCTGCGCCTCGAAGGCGCAGTAGGTAATTAGCTTAGTCTAAGTTACTTAGTTAAATTATTAGTGCAATTGTTTTGTAATTATTTAGATTAGTTAGTCAACCAATTAGTTCATTTGTTTTTGTAATACTAGTTAATTAATTTAGCTAGTTATTTATTTTGGTTTGTAATAATTAGCTTGAATTAGCTTAGCCTAATTAGCTTAAGTAGCGTGAGCTTAATTAGCTTAGCCAGCTTATATCATTCTTGGGACTCTCCTTTGTGAGTGAGCAAATGATGTAATAATGTGTATGTCTTCCAACCCCACGCCTTTGTCCCTTTTATTTACGTGGTTTTTTGGGATGGTTAGATTAGGCATATTTCAAATTAGCATACCTTATGCTTGCATCCATTCATCTTGTATTGTATGCACCGAGGCTCGGCGCATCATTCTAACTACATCGCTATTTCAATACATTCTTTAAATACGTGTTTAACCGCATGTTATCAAATTGAATCATATGTCATATTAGTAGCTCTTGCCTATTAATTGCATATTGCATGTGTTGTATTAGAAATTTAACATAGTTAGGAATTATGCATATTGTTTCTAACTCATATCTTTTAGCTTGGAGTATTAGGTGTAGACCGCCTGAACTCCGCTTCCATGCTAAGGGTGCTAATCGCTTTGTTTTTGCTACTACGCCTTCTGACTGTGGTCACGGTTTCGAATCTAATCTCACAAAGTGCAATGTGAGACCGAGAATCACCAAAGAGTCCAAATCTGTAAATTGTTTTGGAAATTTATTTTAATAAAGAAGTGCCAAACATGGACTGCTTTGCCAGATATAGAGTCGCTACCTCAATATTTTATTTTGGGAAATTTAGGAAACCCAGACTCGTGCCCAAGGCCATGTGTCCGTCATCACAGTTGGTTCGCCGAACTTGGGTATGAGAGGGTCATGCAATGAGCACTCCGCCGCCGATCAAGGATCGCCTTTACTAACATGATATTTATTTTTGAAAACACATGCGTTCTTATTCTGTTAATAATCTAGAATTACTATGGATAAGATACAAGTATAGACTAAATCACTCAAGCTGGAACAAAAACATCTCTAAGTTTGTTTGTTTGAAAATCGCTTAAAATGCTACCGCAAGTAGGCTAAGTCACGGATTTTGCCACCCTCAAGTGGGCTTAGAAAAACAACATGATTTGCCACTGAAGTGGGCTTAAAACTGATTTTGATGAATTGTTCCAATTCAAGCAATCCAACCTTCATCCACAAGCATTCATGCAAGTAATCAATTAAGCGTAGCCTCATGGCAAGCATGCTATCATGTTAACATACATGCAAGATGCTAAAGTATAAACACTCAAGTACTCGAGCCAAGCGCAGAGAACTAGTTAGAAATCATGCATGATCCTAGTTCATGTTAAGATGGCTAATGCACACATGCAAAAATGCAATTAAGGTAGGCTCGCTTATTCTAAGATGTCATGAATGCAACTTGATAACACGTATTCAAATTGGAATTGAAATATAATGCTTTGAATGATGCACCGAGTCCCGTGCATGCAAGACAAATGAATGAATGCAAATATGCAAGCATAAGTATACTAATTGAAACATGCCCAAAAACTAACCATCAAAAGTGTAAGTAAAAGGGAGAAAGAAATAGGGTTAAGACATGCATCACACACACGCATACTTATTACAACAATGCACCCTCTCGATGAAGGTCCGAATGAGTATAAGTAAGCTAGCTACGCTAAGCTATTCTAACTAATCTAATAATCTAATTAGACTAATTATTACATAATCAAATTGAATAATCCAGCTAACACTAAGCCAATTATTACAACACGCTAACTAATTAACAAATTAGCTAGTTTAATTACAAATTCAAAAAGCTAACTAATCAAGTAAAAGCTAATTACAAATTACAAAGCCTCATTTGGGCTTAAGAGTTCAAAGATGCATGCTCGATTGTTCTCGCTTAAATTGCTACCATGCCTCATGTTACCTTTTGTTTGCACACTTCGCACCTTCAAAATTATGCCAACTTCTATGATGCTTCGACCTACCTTAGGAACCATCTGAAGGTAGTCACTAAAAGGTATGGCCATCGCCAAAGAATAATGGTCATCGACCAATTTTGATGGCCGATCGGTACCAATATGGCCGTCGCCCATCGATTCCTCGTAAACTCTCCTTTGTCGCAACAGAGCACAACAGAGGCATGGTAATGTATTTGTAAGAAAATGTGTGTGCAACTACACCCCTTATCATGTCTAAGGCTCAAAGGTGAGTAGTGCTCGGCCTCGAGCCATCAATCATGCATCTCGATGTATGATGGCCAAAGAGGCCGAGTTGCACAAGTCAATGGCAAATGAATGCACAAAACATATGTAAATGTTTTAAACTCTATCATGCTTGATCGAGAGTGTCGGCGATCGAGAAATGAGGCACGCCATCACTTCAAGTATGAACGCCCCTCGCTTTCAGGTTTGGACTAACACCCTATCCAAATATAATGCAACATAAGTATGCCAAATACAATGCAATGCAAGTATGCCAAACACAATGCAATGCTAGTATGTTAAATATAATGCAATGCTTGTAAATGAACAACAATGTAAACAACAAGTATGCAAACAACATGCAATGCAACATGAGGAATTTATTAAAGCTAATGGCATGCAAACTCTATTGAATGCAACCTAAGCATGCAAACAACAAGTATGCAAATAACATGCATGCAACAAGCATGCAAGATGCACTTAAACCGATATGGATAGACCTCACCATGTCCAAACAAGGGGCAAAATGCTATGAAATGATGGCATGAAAGCAAGAAAATGCATGCACATGCAATGGCCCATCAACTAAGCAAGAGCACAACTCTAAAATGCTCAAGGAGGACAAATGTGGAAGTGTGACAACACTATATGTTCTAAAATTAGGTATGAAATGATGCCAAATCATTCAAACAAAGCAAGCATGGCATGCAAGAGGGCTCAAAGCTTGAAGCTCAGATAGGCACTTGCACTATAGCTATACAAAACATGAAGCATAAGGCCAAGACAACCCAAAATAGTCCTAGAGCATGCCAAAATGAGTCTAAACATGCATGGAGCATCACCAAAACAAGCTAGCATGAAGGGCATGAAGCATGAACTGTAAGGCTAATAAGGGCTATTACACTACACCTATCAAAACCAAGCATGAGGTGACTTTAACAACAAAAATCAGAGTTATATCATGGCAAATGAGACCAAATACACCGATATGGCAGCCATAAGCTTAGGGCAAATGGCATACACAATGGCTCATTCTTACAAGCATAAAGAACCAACCTTCCAAAGCATGGAAAGAGTGACAAATGTGAGTGCATGACCATGAAACATGCACTAAAATCCCATAACAAATGATTCCAAATCATGCAATAGTCCAAGCAATGTATGCTAATGGACCCAATACACAAAGCTAATGAGTAAGATTGAACCATGGCTATACAAAGTAATGCATGCATGACCCAAAACACTTAAACAACGCTTAGAGCATGCCGAAATATGAACAAAGCTTTTTGAAGGCCAAAAGCATGCTAGAATGATGGTCAAAAGCATGATACACATTAGTTAGTGAATGGAATTGCACTACAAGTGCAAGGAGCATGCATAGTATGATCAAACCAAGCCAAAACATTGTTATATCATGCAGCAAAACAAGGCCTAAGACAGTGCCGTGAAATGAGCTAATACATGCTAGGTAAACATGCCAACTTGTGAGCCATTAACACAAGCACACACAAGGAGAGAATGACCTCTCCTATTTAAGGTTCAAACACACTTTCCACTCATTGAAATTCCTCTCGAATTCAGTGGCAGAAAGGTCATGCAAAGACTAAAACAAAGCTCTAAAGAGATGGCCCAAAACAAGGCAAAACAAAGTCTCCAAAGGGGGTAGACCACCCCAACACTAACAAGACCTTAAACAATCATTTCAACACATGAAATGAAGCTTTTACAGTTAAGAGTTAAGCCAAAATAGGCATGCAATAAGGCTATGTAAGCTATGAACACAAAGCTTAAAACAGGGTTGTGACTCACCCTTGTAGAACCACCAAAGAGGCAACTCAGAACTTTCTCGAGCTAAAACCAAACTTTGAGTTCAAATAAAACCCTCAAGTACCTTAGCAAGAAGAGTATGGTGTTTCACTAGGTGCTTTAGTGCAAAAGTGAAGAAATTACACTTTTGAGCACAAACAAGTGCAAATATATATATATATATATATAGAGAGAGAGGAAATATAGAGAGAGAGGATATATGTTTTGTATATCAAGATTTCAAAACCTCCTCGAAAGGGAGAGGGGTCTCCTTCTGTAGAAAATCAAATCTCAAAGCTTGTTGAGCAAGCTTGAGACTTGTTTAACCTCCATACACGCATGGAGGATGAAATCTATGCTCACTAGCTATCACAACTGGCACAAAATTATCTGCAAAGCGGTGGAAAGGTCTCGCCAAAAGATATGGCCGACGATCAAAAGAGTGCCAATCGCCACCACTAATGGCCGATGACAAGAAAACAAGGCCGACAGGCACAAGGCTTGGCTGATGGGTTGCAGGGATGGCCAACAAGCCATCCTCTTCCCTCAGAAACAAAACCACAAGTCCTTGGTCCACAACCAAGCACAAAATATTCAAGTTCAGAGATCCTACGGCAGGGTGCGCAGCCGAGACATTCGGGAACTCAAAACGAACACGAGCATGGATAATCATTGAGTGTTCAAACGATGACGTTCGAGTCTTGAGGACGATCAAAAATGGGGTGTCTACACTAAGTGAGTTTTAACGCTTTAGCATACTTGCATGAGTGTGAGTGATTTCCATGATTAGCATGCTTGCCATGAGGCTAAGTGCTTACGTGTTAAACTATTTGAATGCTTGTGGATGAAGGCTTGTTGCATGAATTGGAAAATTCAATGAATGTACATTTTAAGCCCACTTTGTTTAGTGGAAAATTCATAAACTTTAAGCCCACTTGACGTGACAAATTCAAACCCTTTCACAAAACAAACATGAAATTAAGTTGTTCTAATTTGAGCAAACTAGTCTATACTAGCCAGCGCATCACGTAGTAAAGCTAGCCTAATAACCGAATAAGAACACATAATGTTGATAAAAATCATATCATGATTAGTAGAGGTCGATTTGATCGCGAGCGAAATGCTCAATTCATGACCTTCCTCTCGTACTTAAGTTCCTAAGCTAAGGCAACTTTGGTGATGACGGATCACGTAGCCTTTGGCACGAGTCATGGGTTTTCTAGATTTCTTAGAAAAATTTAGGTGGCGACTCCGTATCTGGCAAAGCAGTCCAATTTTGGCATTTTTTATTCAAAAATCGATTTTCCAAAAGATTTGCTGGATTTGAACTCTTTGGTGTTTATTAATTTCACATTGCACTTGTGAGATTAGATTCAGAACCATGGGAGTTCGAACTGTGAGGCCTTTTTTTCAAACCTTCCGAAAGGGGGTGCGAAAAAAGGCAAGCTACACCCTCTTCTCAATAATCAATACGAGTAGTGGTGAGTCTAATCTAAGTTTGGAATGACTTCACAATTCACTCCACGAATTCTGACTCATTTCGCGTCTAGTCAATGGTGAAGCTAGTCTATAGAAATCCTTCACAAATCTCTGATAATAGCCGGCCAACCCGAGAAAACAACGGATCTCAAAAGTACTACCTCTATCTTGGATGAATCTACAGTCATCCCTTTCCCGGATACCACATGGCCTAAGAACTTAACCTCTTTTAGCTAGAACTCACACTTTCCATACTTAGCAAATAGCTTGTGGGCTCTAAGCAACTCAAGCACTACTTGCAAGTGCTCCTTGTGTTCCTCTTCGGAGAGTGAATAAATCAAAATGTCGTTCATAAAGATGACCACAAAATGATCTAGGAACTCACGAAAGATCTGGTTCATTAAGTCCATAAACACCAATGGAGCAGTGGTTAGCCCAAAAGGCATAACTAGAAACTCATAATGACCATGCCGTGCACGGAATGCCGCTTTCGATATCGCTTCCTTACCCTCAACTGGTGATAACCCGATCTCAGGTCTATCTTAGAGAAACAACAAGACCCCTTCAACTGATCAAACAGATCATCTATACAAGGCATTACGTACTTATTCTTAACAGTTACCCGGTTCAACTTTCGGTAATCGATACAAAGTCATAACGCTCCATCTTTCTTATTAGCAAAGAGAACCGGTGCTCTCCAAGGTGAAGTACTAGAGCGGATGAAACCCTTATCTAGCAATTCCTGGAGTTGAATCTTGAACTCACTCAATTCAGTAGATGCAAACCTCTATAGTGCCATAGAAATCAGTGCCGTACTAGGCACTAAATCAATAGGGAACTTGATCTCTCAGTGAGGTGGTAAACTAGTAAGATCCTCGGGAAAGACATCTGGGTATTCACAAACCACCCTTGGCAACTCAACCTAGATTTTATCACACTCACTACTCAAAAAGCTAGCAAGAAGACAACTAAGTTCACTCTGCCCCCGCGGATCATATACCGGTGATAAGACTCTATCCACCCGATCCCCCAAGAAATGAAAGCAATCACCGCTCAAGGTACACACAGTAACCCTCTGATGGTAGTAATCTATAACAACCTGGTATGACGATAGCTAGTCCATACCCAAAATAACATCAAAACTAGACATGTCAAGTAATACAAATACAAAAGGTAATCGACGATCGGCAATCTCGATGTCACAACCCCGACATCCCTGTTTCAAGATAACCTCACCACTAATAGGTGACTCTACACAAATAGGAGATGCTAACTGTGCCAACTCCAATCCCATAACTGATGCAAATGCAAACGAAATAAAAGAATGTGATGCATCCGTATCAATCAACACATTAGCAACTGAATTGCAAAACAAGAAGGTACCTCTCACTACTGAAGGAGCAGGTACAAGATCTGGTGCTGCAACTGCGTACACACAACCAGTAGGTCTTTGCTCAACCTACTTACCCCTCGGAGCATAAGCCTGGTGCACTAACTGAGCCGAAGAGGCTCCTTGATTGGCCTTCGAGGCCTGTGTTGACTGTGCTGGCTAGTGACACTATGTTTGCCTCGAACCAGATGCACCAGATGTGCCACCAAACTGTGGAAAAAACCTCTTCAGGTGCCTCGCCTACCCACATTGAAAACATGTGAGCGGCTACCCTCTTCCTTGACTGAGGCCCTGAGAACGAGCCGAAGATGATGCTACTCGCTATCCTCCTCCTTTCTACAGGCAAGCTGGAGATTTGTGGCCCAACTGACCACATTTGAAGCAGGTAAAATCTCCCTGTCCACCCTCACGTAACTCCCGAACTCTCAGTTTCTGAAAAATGGACCTGATCGAGTTTCTAGACGACCGAGGGTCCTCCGATCATTCCGTCTCCGGATCCTAGAGCCCCTCATCCTTTCCTCCTCAAGATCTTTAATCATGAATCTGGCCATTCTGAACATGAGCCCGGTCCTCAATCACCTCTCAAACTCTAAGCAACGGTGCTCCTCAGTCGCCACTAACTTAGGTGCAAACCTAGAGAGGCTAGTGAATGTGGCTTCAAACACAGCCACTGGTGTGTTCAACTGCACCAACTTAGAGAACTGGTCTCTCAACTTTTCCCTGACTGTGGGAGGTAAGAACTTGTCCTAGAAAGCATCAACGAAAGCCTCCCAAGTCTGTCCAATGCGTCCTCGTGCATACTTCCACCATTAACCCGTGTCTCCCTTCAGTTGGAAGGACGCCAAGGTTACACTCAAACCCCATCTTTGATGCCAAGAATTCAAACGCCATCACGATTTTCTCTAGCCACTCATCCGCCTTTTAGTGGCTCATTGGGGATCACCAATAAACTCATCTAGATTTGATCGAAAACTCTCTCTTCAATAAAGATGGCCCTCGCTTCAACTACTTGGGTTGGACTTGAATCTCAGCCCTAAGAATGTCCATAGATTCCCACAATGCTCTAGCCATTTCGCGAGCTAAGGTGCCCATAGTCTGCTGACCAATCGGTTCGGCCACATTGGCCTGACCTACTCCCTCTTCTTGTACCGGGATATCATCTGGTATGGGCACCTCGTGCCTTCTAGGCCTACCACACCTACCACCACCATGTCCTGATATCCTAATGAAGGTAACAAAAGAGGTTAGCACATTTACAAATGTGTTGAAGCTAACTCACTCAGATCCTAAAGCATTGGACAACAGTAATTCACTCCATATAAGCACATAGTCACATAAACACATACAAATTTCTTTCCTAGTGTAGACGTGCCCGAATGTCCCAGCTTCGCACGTGAAGGCGCAAAATCCATTTTGTTCATTAGCTACTACAGTTCAGACTCAATGTCACGGTTCTGAATCTAATCTCGCAAAGTGCAATGCAAGACCGATAAATCACCAAAGAGTCCAAATCCGACAAATCGCTTTGGAAAACCGATTTATAAAGAAGTGCCAAACATGGATCGCTTTGTGATACGTAGCCGCCACCTAAATGTTTTGCTTTTTGTGAAATTTAGGAAACCCGACTCATGCCTAAGGCCACGCTCATTATCACGAAAATTGCCTCGCTCAGAACTTGGGTACGAGAGGGAAGGTCATGCAATGAGCACCCCGCCGCCCGATCAAAATCACCTATACTAACATGATATTTTGTTTTTGAAAACACATGCGTTTATTCCGGTTTATTAGCTAGCTTTACTACGTGATGCGACAAAGATAAAAGTATAGACTAGATCGCTTGCTGGAACAAAACATCTCATGTTTTTGAAAATGGTTTGAAGATACTACTCACAAGTAGTCTAAGTCGTGGATTTCGCCACCCTTATGTGGGCTTAGAAAACATGATTTGCCACCCTCAAGTGGGCTTAAAACTAGCATTTCAATGAATTGTTCCAATTCAAGCAATCCAACGCTCATCCACAGCATTCATGCAGCTTATATCGCTTAAGCAAATAGCCTCATGGCAAGCATGCTATCATGGCAACACTAACACACATGCAAAGATGCTAAAGCATAAACACTTACAAGATACTCCAAGCCAAAACAAAACTAGTTAGAAATCATGCATGATCCTAGTTTATGTCAAGATGGCTAATGCAACACATGCAAAATGCAACTAGAAATAGGCTCATTTATTCTAAGGTGACATGTGAAATGCACCTTGATAATCATGTATTCAAGAAGGAATTGAAATACAATGCGCTAGTATGATGCGCCGAGCCTGGTGCATGCAATACGTATGAATGGATGCAAAACATGCGAGCATAGGAATGCTAATCGAAATATGACCTAGAAGTAACCACCATAAGCGTTAAGTAAAAGGAAGAAAGACGCTGGATTGCAAGACATTCACACACTCACGCACACTTATTACAAAATTCGCCCTCTCGACGGAGGGTCCCAATGAATAATACAAGCTAGCTAAGCTGTTATTCTAACTAATCTAATAATCTAATTAGACTAATTATTACAACACTAAATTGAAAAATTAGCTATGCTAAGCTAATTAAGAACTTACAACGATGAATTAATTTAGCTAACACATTAACTAATTAATTACAAATTAACTAACTATACAAAGCGCTTAAAACAGCCTCGAGAAGAGGGGCATATGCATGCTTGGTCGACTTCACTCGGAAATCCACTACCGTGCCTCATGTTGCCTCTGTTTGCACTGTTTTAGACTTCTGAAAACTGTATAAATCTCCAAAACACTTCTGATACACCTCATGGACATTCTGAGAGGTCATCGGCCAAATGGTATGGTCATTGGTCAGGGGATAAGAGTCATCGACCACTTTTGAGGCTGTCGGCCAAATATTGTTAGCTAATCGGCACACTAGATAGCCAATCGGCCATCTCTTCCTACAAACTCCTTTGGTCAAACAGAGCAGAAATAAGGGCATGACAATGTATTTGCAAGAAATTGTGTGTGCAACCTCACCTTTTATCATGTTTGAAGCTCAAAGAAGTGTAGTGCTCGACTCTCGAGCCAGCAATCATGCATTCCGATGCATGATGGCCAAAGAGGCTGAGTTGCACAAATCAATTTGGATGAAATGCACAAAACACATAAATGCCTTTGACCTCTATCATGCATGATGAAGAGGGTCGGCGATCGAGAATTGAGGCACGCTTCATCACTTCAAGTATGAAACGCCCCTCATTCCCCGGTGTTTGGCTTGACACTTAATCCAAACAACAATGCAAAGCAAGCATATTAAAAACAATGTAAGGCATGCATGATCAACTTAACAAAGCAACATAAGCATGCAAATATGAGGCAATATAACAAGCATGCAACAACATGCACGCAATAAGCATGCAACAACATGCAAATCACATACACAATGGACTTAAACTGAAGATGGACAGACCTCAGCCATGCCAAAAATAGTGGCCAAAATGATGAAATGATGGCACGAAAAGTGAGAAAAATGCATGCACGTGCAATGGCCTATCACATAGGCGTAAGAACACAACTCTCAAAGGTTCTCAAAGGGTGACAAATGCAAGTGCATGACCACACTATAAGCTCTAAAAACATGCATGGAATGATGCCAAACCAGCCAAACGATACAAGTATGGCATGTAAGAGGCTTAAAGCTTGAAGCTAGCAAAAGGGACTTACACTATGACTACATGAATCAAACCCCAAAGGGCCAAGGACAACCAAAAAAGTCCTAGATCATGCCAAAATGAGTCTAAAACATGCATGGGCCAAAGCTAAAACAAGCCAACATGAAGGGCATAAGGCATGATGCATGCAAGGCCAATAAAGAGGGTTACACTACACCTATTACAACCAAACATGGTATGACTTTGACAACAAAAACCAGAGTTATGTTATGGTAAAACAAGACTTAAAAATACACTCAAATGATAGTCTAAAGGCCTATATGATGGCATGCACAAGGATCCATTCTGAGGCATGCATAAAGAGTGACAAGCACAAGTGTATGACCATGAAACATGCACTGAAATAACATTTCAAATGGTGCCATATCATGAAAATGGTCCAAGCAATGCATGCTAGTGACTTGGAAACTCAAAGCTAACAAGCTAGAATGCACTAAGGTTATACAAAGCAATGCATGCATGACTAAAACAACACAAATCAGAGCTTAAGCATGGTAAAACAAGGCTAAAAGCTTTTTTGAGTTGAGCCAAAGCATGCAAGAATGATGATCCAAACACAAGATGCATGTTGAGGCAATAGAAAGGATTGCACTACAAGTGCATGGTGCATGCAAGAGGCTATCAAACCAACCTTAGATAGAGGTATAACATGTTGAAATAACATCTAATGCATGCTAAGATGGAGTCAAAACAAGCTTAACAAACATGTTACTTTTATAAGCCATCAATACAAGCAAACACGACACAAGGAGAGGGGTGACCCTCTCCCATTTAGGACCTCAAAACCACATTTGCACCACTGAAAATCCTCTGAGTTTCAGTGGTGAGAAGGCCAAAACAAGGTGGTCCCAATAGCTTGAAAAGGAAGGCACAAAACAAGGCCAAACAAGGCCTAAGAGGGCGTAGACTACCCCCATCACAAAAGTGACCTTAAACAAACATTACAAGCATGAAAAATCAGAACTTTTATAGTAGAAAATTGCTTAAATCAAGATGCAAATAGGTCCAAAACTTAAACCAAAACAAGGGTTTAAAGGGTTAGAATCTCACCCTTGAAGAACACCTTCAAGAACACAACTCCAAAGACTCTTTTCGACCAAAACCAATCCAAAAACACTAACACCAGCCCTAAGGACCTCAAAGAACAAAAGGATGGTGTTCTAGTCGGTGTTTGTGTGCAATAGTATGAAGAAAATGCACTTTTGAGCACAAACAAGAGCAAATATGGAGAGAGAGGAAATATATAGAGAGAGTGATATATGTTTTGTATATCAACTTTTTAGAACCTCTGGAAAGGGAGAGGGGCCTCCCTTCTTATAGAAAATCAATTCTCAAGTTTGTTGAACAAGCTTGAGTCTTGATTCAATCCCTCCATACACGTATAGAGGATGAGAATTGTGCTCACCAACCCGCCACACCGCACAAAAATATCTCAAAAGTAGGTGGAAAGGTCTTGGCCAAGAAATATGGCCGATTGACTAAAGAGTGCCGATCGCCACCACTTATGGCCGATGGCAAGAAAACAAGGCCGATGGCACAAGGCCTTGACCGATGGGTTGTGGGGCAGGCCAATAAGCTACCCTCTTCCCTGAGAAGCAAAACCACAAGTCCTTGGTCAACAACCATGCACAAAATAGACAAGTTGAGAGATCCTAAGGCAAGGTGCGCAGCCAAGACCTTCGGGAACTCCAAACGAACACGAACATGGATGATCATCAACTGTTCAAACGATGACGTCCAAGTCTTGAGGACGGTCAAAATGGGTGTCTACATAGCCCTCTCTTGACAGAACTCGAAAGTCATAAGATGACGGGAGTGAATGTCAAAGCCCAGAGATGGCCTATTTTCAACAAGGCTGATGACTTAGACAAGCATACAAGATAGCAAAGATATGCACCCGTAGGCAGGGGCAAGATGCAGATGACATGCGCGATGCCCAACATAAGTTATGATCAAGCAAAGAAAGCTGTAATGAAGCATTCATGCCAAACAAATGCAACAGTTTAAGCAAGTTTAATAAGAAAGAATAGTCCTACACATTCCAATAGAAAATGTAAGAAAATTATGCAATTTTCACGCCTCACGCAGAGAAGATAAAAACGACTACCGAGGACACTCGGAGTCCCAAACACAACATCTCTCAGCGTATCACATGTAGGAGAGGAAAGGACTGTGCAAGAAAGCACAGTCATCTAGACGCGTGCCAAACGCGAGAGGAGAAAAGCTACATCCAAACACATGCCAAACGCGAGAGGAGAAAGGGTGCGCAAGAAAGCGCGATGCACATAACAGTGCAAATACGTCCAAACGCGGCACGTGAGTGGAGAAAGGTATGTCCAAACGGGGCACGTGAGTGAAGAAAGTTTGTGCAAGAAAGCACGATGCACAAAACAGTGCGAATACGTCCAAACGCAGCACGCGAGTGGAGAAAGGTACGTCCAAACGTGGCACGCGAGTGGAGAAAGGTTGCGCAAGAAAGTGCGATGCATATAACAGTGCAAATACGTCCAAACGTGGCACGCGAGTGGAGAAAGGTCCGTCAAAATGCGGCACACGAGTGGAGAAAGGTTGCACAAGAAAGCGTGATGCACATAACAGTGCGAATACGTCCAAACGCGACATGTAAGTGGAGAAAGGTACGTCCAAACGCGGCACGTGAGTGGAGAAAGGTTGCGCAAGAAAGCGCGATGCACATAATAGTGTGAGTACGTTCAAACGCGGCACGCGCGAGTGGAGAAAGGTTACAGTCAAATTGAACCAGAACTTCTCTTGAATGAACCGTACATACAATATCGTGCCTGCAAAAGAAAGAAATTCAACGGGTACAATATAGTAGAAACACATGTTCAATCGTTAGATCAAGATATCATTTCAATATGAGATAAACGCGTGCATATATGATGCGAGTGAGAAGTTGCATAGCAATGCAAGTGAAAAGATGCATGACAATGCAACTAGAACGAGCATGACAATGCAACTAGAGCATGCACGACAACACAAGTGAGGGGTGCATAACAATGCAACTGAAACAAGCATGATAATGCAAGTAAAACATGTGTGACAACGCAAGCAAGGTGCATAACACATGTAAGTAAAGCATGTATAACGCAAGCAATGTGTATAACAATGCGACAACAAAGAGAGAGACATATTCAACGTAAGCATCGTAAAGGCAAGTTATTCGCGATGTTGAGATGCAACTTCAAAGCAAGACGAGGCATGCTCAATGCAAGAGCGAAAAGATGTACAACAAGCGCGCTTATTACAAACATGACAAAAGATTGTAATGCAACTTATTCAAAGCAATTTTCGAATCTCGCAATACACAAAAGGATACGGAAAAGGATACACCTCATGTGTACCGAGTGCCGCACACAGAAGACACGGTTCGAGGCCAACATGAAGGCCACTTAAGCTTCAAAAGTGTATTCTCTTGCACTTTCTTGAGAGATTAGGAACCAATCAACATAACTGACCCAAACAAAGGCATTGGAGGTGCATCGACCACAAGAGGAAGCCATCGGCCATCCATCGGCCACAAAAAGAGATTATCGGCCAACAATTTAGCCGATCAGCTAACAATTTGGCCGATCGGCCAAAAGTGGCAGATTCGGGGCAATTTTGTCCATTTGCTTCGGGTCTTTAAATATAGGGTTCCAAACCCTATATCGTCACTTCTCCTTAGCCGAAATTCCTGGCTTTCTCTCTCTAGGGCATTTTCCCCCCTTCGCTCCATGTTTTTCCTTCATTTTTGAGCCTCTTGCAACTTCCGATTCATGAAACTCTCTTCATTCTCTACGTTTTAAATCGATTGAAATGTGCGTTCGGCACTCCTTTCTTGATTTCCACCACTTGGGGTTTGTTTCCCCCGAGTTTACCTCGATCTTCGTGCCTTTTCCCACACCCGACTTTTTCTCCCATTTTTCACCCCTCGGGGTTGACTTTTGATTGACTGTTGGCATTCTTGCCCACTTTCCGTACCCTTGACCATTTTTGCACTCTTCTCGAGATGGCAGAGGATATTCCACGGGGTGGGACTCCCCTAGAGATGGATACGGATCCCGAGGTTGAGCTTTTGCTGCTCAGTGTTCGACCGTTCGACCTAGCGACATACCGGCCCGCGATACACATATTGCCTCCCGATAGCATCCGCTAGTTCAGGAGCTACGCGCGAGGTGCGCCATTGGAGCTCTTGCTACGCGAGCCAGAGTCGCACCTATCCTTTGGCGCCGCTGAGGTATACTCTTCCTCACTTTACTTTATTGCAATGTAGGTCGTCTATCTTCAATAGTCGATACTGTTCTTTAACTAATCATCACAAACACACTTGTATATCACATGCGTAGTTCACCTAGAGCACAATCATACACGATATCTACGTAAACTCGAACACATGCACACACACTGCATTTGCATCGATTCTAAACTTATTCAAACACTGTATTTCTAACACGACTTTGCATCTATTTGTCTTTGAACTCGGAGATTCCCATGCCTTCGGGGTATGGGGAACACCATTACTTGTGGTTGGTACATAGAGTTGCTGCATGCTGTTCGCCATATCGCCGACGTCAAGCTTCGGTATTTTCTCGATGGGAATCTCGCACCATCGTGAGTAAGCTCCTTCTAGGTGCCCCGTGGAGAGGTGGTGGACACCACCGATTCCTTCCACCTTTCGCGCAGGGAGATAACGATGACTCCTTCGACGCCTCCATGCTCACCGGCATCGAGTAGGGGTGATTCGATTCCTTCGACACCAATATCGGCAGTGGATGTCGCTAGATCTACTTGCTTGGCGCCGACCACCTCTCTCCTTGCCGTGGTTCGTGAGGTATTTTTGCTTCGAGGACTAGTTTCGATATAGGCGCCACGACCCACGAAGAGGTGGAGCAAAGATGCTCGAGGATTCATCATGTTCTTGCTAGGCACCACCTTTCACGACGGGCGAACATCATGTTCTATATCCGCCGAAAGCGCATTGGTGGACGTGACCAGGATCCGTCGCTACGACTGGGGTGGCGCAGGCTTGGCCACGCTCTACGGTTACGTGAGATGTTCATCCGGCTGCAGCAGTGACTTGTTAGGAGGCTACTCGCGGGTCTGGGAGGTACATTTTCCCTCTCTATTTTTCAGTTTTGCTTGACACTATCTGTACACCACACACGCTGCATACTCTCAATCTGCTTTACATCGGCCGCATATTGCAATACACACTGCACAATACACTTCACACACTGCACAATACACTGCACATCATTCTCTGATTTCTGCTTTATCTACATACTGCCTTACTGATAAGCATACTCATTGTTGCCCTGTTACACTCTATAGTTGTGGGTGTATGCCTACTTTCCGAGGCTTTCTCCAGAGCCAGAGGTAGAGATGCCCCTTGCTGTCCCATATTCTCACCGATTCAACGTGAGGTGCGAGCGGAGGCTGCGGGAGTCTTTTCTATTCTTCCGCAGATACTTCGACAACATTACCGTAGCTGAGGTATTTCAAACCTTATAGTTTATTTAATATTCGCTTTACATTGTACTTTCAATAGTAGATAACAAACTGTATATCCTATCATTTGCAGATCAACTGGCAGCCCTGGGCCGCGTTACCTAAGGCAGTGAGAGAGCAGTATGCGGGTGCTCGGGAGACTGCCCGGTTCAGGGTTTTGCTGGAGGGTCCGGTCTGCTAGGCATGGTATCTAGGTGAGCTCTTTCTGCGTCAGATCCTCGGCCTACCAGAGCAGATAGTTTCGAGGCCACCATCTACTGATATGAGGCATACAGAGAGGTCACCTCGGAGGAGATGATCAACTTCACTATTGGCTGGGACGCCGACTTCTTCAGAGATGAGGGAAACTACACCATCTTCATCGAGACTTATCTCATGCGGCCTTTGGCTAGTGCTCACGAAAGCGAGAGGAGGGGCCTGAACTCTGTGGAGAGGAGTATGAGCACTGAGGGCGACTCAGGCCCGCGATCGGAGTGGTTCCTGGAGGGGACACAGAGCGGAGTGGCTAGAGCTGCCCACCACCATGACATGCCGAGGACAGGATGGGGAGATTTACCAGATACCCATTGCTCCTCCTCCGACTGATCATGAGCTCATTGGAGTACTATACTTTGCATTCTGTACAGTCATGTCATTCAATTTGATATCCCACGTATCACTAATGACTTCAACACTTTTGGCAGTTTCCATCGAGTACACACCGGATAGGCTCGACCGCCCACCTCGGTGGGGATGCTATAGAAGAGCATAGACCGCCAAGATTTATGGTATCGGTGAGTTCTTCGACCTTAGCCCAAAAAATTTGCATAACTGCTCAAATCGATCCGACAGCCACATTATCAAAACGACGTCACACATAGCACTCACATACCACTCACTAGGACCGACATAATCGCAATCATACATCGCCACGTATTTCATACACTTTACTCATACACCGCCACGATTCATACATTGTACTCATACACCGCCATGGTATTCATACACCACATAGCATAATCAAGTATTTTCCAATCGTTTTTTTCAGCCCCATTCCAGATACCGGCCATAAGCGGCGCTCCAGTGGGACCATCAGTACTAGCCCAAGGAGCAGGGAGAGCAGGGCGAGGGATCTCAGCACGCAGCTGCAATAGAGCCAGGCGTACTCACTCTAGGAGTAGCTCATAGGCGCCTATTCTAGATGACGACGAGTCTGACGTAGAGGCAGAGTCATCTCAAGATGAGGCCGGGGATGGCTCAGGCTCAGGCTCAGACATCGGAGATGGCGGTGATGATCGTGGACCTTCGTCCAAGAAGAGGACGAGGACCTAACTCCCGTGATTTGAGGCAACTAGCACCGTAGACAACCCATTTTTGACCGCCTCAAGACTTGGACGCCATCGCTTGAACACTGATGATCATCCATGCTCGGGTTCGCTTTTTGAGTTCTTGAGGTCTCGACTGCCCGGCTTGCCCCGAGATCTCCCAACTTGTCTGTTTTGTGCTTGGTTATGGACCAAACACTTGTGTTTTTGCTTCTAAGGGAAGAGGGTGGCTTGTTTGCCATCCTCTCAACCCACCGGCGAGGGTATGATGCCATCGGCCCCCTTTTCTTGCCATCGGCCAAGAGTGTTACGATCGGCACTATATTTGGTCACCAAGCACTTATGTTGGTCGATCGACATTTATGGTGGCGAACCCTATTCATCTATTTTATGCAGATATTTTGTGCCAACTGGTGCAACTGGCATCCACAATTCACCCCCTCCATACACATGTATGGATG
This sequence comes from Camellia lanceoleosa, assembly GCA_025200525.1. Taxonomy (NCBI): domain Eukaryota; kingdom Viridiplantae; phylum Streptophyta; class Magnoliopsida; order Ericales; family Theaceae; genus Camellia; species Camellia lanceoleosa. The sequence continues at coordinate 20,424 of CM045766.1, read as the reverse complement.
GATTTGCCCATTGCTTGGCTTCTCTTGGAAGCTTTAGAATTTGAACTTCTATAAAGAGGGAGTCCCACCTCCCTCCTCCAGGGTTCAGAAAAATTGTTCTTGAGAGGATAGATATAGTGTTGTATCTATTCTTCTTTGTTTAGCTTTGTTTTGTGTCTAAAAGAGTAGCATTGTCTTACTATTGTACAAAAACACACACTAGAACACCATCCTTGGTTGCTGAGGTGCTAGGAGGTTGATTTTAGTGTTCTTGGGTTGGTTTGAACTCAAAAAAATTGCTGGAGCTTTGTTCTTGAAGAGGTTCTACAAGGGTGAGTTCCTTGCTTTAGATGCCCCATTCTTGCTTAAGCTTTTAACCCTTCTTTCTTATTGTTTTAAGCTTAGATTATAACTGATAAAAGTTCTGATTTTTAGTGCTTAAGACCTTTGTTTCAGGTCATTTTTCTATTTGGGGTTGTTTATCTCCTCTTAGGCCTTGTTTGGCCTTGTTCTTGTGCTTTGTTTTTAAGCTTTGAGATAACATTGCTTTGTTCTTTCACCACCGAAATCCAGAGGATTTTAGTGGTGGGGATGGTGTTTTGTTGTTCAAATAGGAGAGGGTCATCCCTCTCCTTGTCATCTTTCATGCTTACATAAATGGCTTATGTTTGTAGCATGTTTGCTTAGCTTGTTTTAGCTTCATTTCAGATATATTAGGCTTTTTTTTCCATGATATAGCAATCGTTTACTTGGTTTAGGCATACCATTTATGCTTTGTATACTTGTCTTGTAATCCCATGATTTGCCTTAACATGCACCATGTTGTAACATGTCTTTTTAGCATGATTTTGGTTCAACTCCATGAAGCTTGTAGCCATGTTGTGACATGCTTAAGCTCTAATTTTGGTCTTTTTGGTCATGTTTGCATTGTTTTGTATAGCTACCATGCAATCTAGCTTGTTAGCTTTGGGTGCTTAGGTCACTAGCATGCTTTACTTTGGCCATTTCAAAGGATTTGGAATCATTTGTCATGTTATTTCAGTCCATATTCCATGCTTTTATGCTTGCATTTGTCATCCTTTCAATGTCTTGAAGAGTTGGTGTCTTATGTTCCATGATCGGTCATTGTGCATGCCCCTATGCTTAGGTCATTTAGATGCTATCTAAGTGGGTTTTTGAGTTTGTTTTAACATGCCATAAATCTGATTTTGGTTATTTAAATCATACCATGTTTGGTTGTATTAGGTGTAGTGTAACACCTCTTTTGTGGCCTTGTATGCCTCTATGTTTTGCCCCTTTGTTTTAGCTTGTTTTGGCTTTGGTCATTGCATGTTTTATGCTCACTCCACCATGATTTAGGACTGCTTTGGGTTATGCTTGCCATATGCTCTTTGTTTTGTGTAGCTTTGGTTTGAGTCCTTCGCTAGTCTTTGGCTTTAAGCCTTGTACATGCTTCGACTATGATTTGTTTACGTGATTTGGCATTACTCCTAGCATCATTTCGTGAGCATGTAATGTTGTCACATTTTGTATGCTTTTCATTCCTTTTAAGTATTCTTAGAAGTTGCCTTTGATGCTTAAGTGTTAGGCCAATTACCATGCATGTTTGTTTCAAATTTTTGTCCCCATTTCCATAGCATTTTGGCCACTAATTTGGACTTATTTGAGAGTCAGTCCATTTTGTTTAAGACCATCCTCGCATGTTATTGCATGCTTGCCTTGCATGTTGTCGCATGCTTGTTGCATATTTGGTAAATTGATGTTGTAACATGCTAGTTCAATTGTGCCTTTGTTGCATACTTAGTCCATAACATGTTGTTGCATGTTTAAGTGGTATTGCATTTGGCATGCTTTTGTTAAGTAGCTTTGCATGTTTGCATATCTTGTCCCTTTACATGTTGTCACATGTTTGCCTTGCATGCTTGAATGTCCATGTTGCATTTTGCATGCCTCGCTCTGTTGCATTGCATTTGGCATGCTTAGCCTTGTATGGCATTGTCATTAACGTGCTCATGTTGCACTAGTTTTGCTTGGCTGTTTACGTCCCTTGCCTCTTGATAAACCATGATAGAGGTTGGGATCCTTTATGTGTTTTGTGTGCATTTCATTTGACATTAAAATGCACACTTGGCTCCTTTGGCCATCATGCCTTGAAATGCATGATTGATGGCTCGAGGGTTGAGAACCATACTTCCTTGAGTCCATGACATGAGAGGAAGGGTAGTTGTGCACACATTGCTTTGAAAATACATTGCCATGTTCTGTTTGTCCTCTCCGCAAAGAAAACAAAGATTTTACAGAAGAGATGGTCACCTACCATCTTCAAAGGCTTGGCTAACTATATTTGGCCGAGAGCCTCATTTCTGGTTGATGACCTTCATCCATTGGCGATAGCCTCTCACAAAGACCTGCAGGTGATCTCGTATATCCTTGAGACTTGTGCAATTTTCAGAGGTGCAGAGCAGTGCAAATAGAGGCAACATGACATGGCGATGGAGTTCCAAGCAAAGCTGACCGAGCATGCATGCACCTCTCTTCGCGAGGCTGTTTTACTACTTTAGTAGCTCAATTAATTTGCTTAATTAGTTAAGTGTTGTGTAACAATTAATTAGCTTGTTAGTTAGTTAATTATGTAATTTGTATTGTTCTTTCAGTCCCTCCGTCGAGAAGGCGCAATTGTGTAATAAGCGCGCTGCAGTGATGCATGTCTTCCAATCCCACGCCTTTTCTCCCTTTTACTTAACCGCTTATGATGGTTAGTTCTAGGCATGTTTCAATTAGCATCCGTGATGCTATGCATGTTTGCATCCATTTATCTCAGATTGCATGCACTGGGCTCGATGCATCATACTAATTGCATTGTATTTTCAATTTAAGTTGAATACATGTATCGAATTGTCGCATCTCACATGCCATTTTAGAATAGCCGAGCCTATTTCTAGTTGTATCTTGCCTGTGTGACATTAGACATCTTAACATGGACTTGGATCATACATTGATTACTAACATGTTCTTTGTTTTGGCTCGGAGTACACCGGAGTGTTTATGCTTTAGCATCTTGCATGTATGTGGGTGTGAACATGATAAAGATGCTTGCTATGAGGCTAAATGCTTATATGATATAGTCATCAATGCCTGTGGAGTGAAGGTTGATTACTTGAATTGGGACAATTCATTGAAATTGACTTTTAGCCTACTTAAGTAGTAGCAAAATTCAAAACCATTTCCAAACAAACTGATATGCGATGCTTTGTTCCAAGTTAGGTGATCTAGTCTATACTTTGCTATGCGATCACGTAGTAAAGATTAGCCAATTAACCTAATAAGAACGCATGTGTTTTGAAAACAAAATATCGAGTTTAGTACAGCCGATCTTTTGATCTAAGCGAAAGGTGCTCATAGATGACCTTTCCCAATCATACCCAAGTTCCTGCCGAGGCAACTTTGGTGATGATTTTATATGTGGCCTTAGGCATGAGTCCCAAGTTTCCTAAATTCTCTCAAAATAAATATTTAGGTGACGACTTTTTATCCGCAAAGCGATTTATGTTTGGCACTTCTTTCTTAAAAATCAATTTTCCAAAACGATTTGTCAATTTGGACTCTTTGGTGATTTATCACCTCAGATTGCACTTTGCGTGATTAGATTCAACCGGGCATTTGAGTCTCCATTTGGCAAGCAAGGCCCTCGTATGCTGGCCCACGCTTTTTGGCGACCTGGGAGTTAATGAACTTGACTCAACTCATGATATCTTGTTTTGATTACACTTATGTGTCTCTTTGCATTGCATTTGCATTGGTGCGCCTAGGACACCGTGGTTTGCCGATAGTTATTCTGAATCTGGCCACTGTGAGGCATGCTTTTGAGAAGTGTGCCATAAGGTTTCTAGAGGCTGTAGGCTCTACCACGATAGGAACACAAACTCGATTTTACCGGCACCCTTTTGACCATTCACCTAGTGCATATCGGAACTGAGTGACCATTCCAACTAGGACAAAGTTGCTTACCTGATTGTAGGTTGTCTCAAACCATCAAGCGAGGTGAAACCCTAGCTCCTAACAAAATAGGACAGGAAACCCTATCCCAACATAGGGTGCTTGGCCTTACTTGCTTGCTATGTGCTTTTAGAGTGTGCCTCACAGAACGCATGTATCACTTGTAAGTCAGGTATCAGCCCGAGGGCATCAAGATTTTGGGGAATCGGCTTACCCGAGGGTATCGCTTGTGCGTAATTTTGGGTAGAATTCAAATAAGTATAAGTCATTCAAATTATGTTCATGTCTCAGTGAAATTAATGGCCGAGATCCCGCTGCCGTTTTCTTTTTGCGGTTCGTAGATTTAGTTCGTATTAGCTAGTGTTCTCCTTCATGACGCGAGGCAAACATCCGATCCGTCAACACGGCCACATCACCTCCGCTCAAATTCACGGATTTATGATGGCACAAAATTCAGAGGAAATTGTGGTTATGGCAAATGATTAAACCAAGGAATCATCTTACAGGTGAGACCGGCGTTGAGGTACCACACCCGCCCAAGTCACCTCGCCAGACATTCGATCTGGAACCCCAGCTTATTTCAAACCCGTGAGCACACCACCTTGAGTTGATGGAATGATTGGCACCTTCAAAGAACAAGGTGAAGGTGACACAGATCCCTATGAACAACTCCAAAGAAGCTATCGAGGCTCGAAAGTTTGGGTTGAATAAGTTAATATACTCGCAGCTTGTGGCTACAATCACGAATGACATTTTCCCCGCCATCGAGAGTAGTTCAAGCCAAAGGGAACATCGATAGGGACCGCAGTACCGTAATGCCTTTCAATCCTAACCCCGACCGAAAAGAACAGAGAGCCAAGGCAAAGACTCGCCGATCCTTTTTGCTAGTGTATCCAACAAAGGTCCACCGGCCAAGCATTCCGCCCGAGGTCAGTGTCTTTCATGCCCTCTACATGCCTTTGTCCAAGGCTCTTCGAATCCTCACTGAAAAAGGTCATCTCAAACCTCTTGAGCCTCGGCCTCTCCCGAGTAATCTTCCTCTCTCACATGATGCTACCCAAGATCAGGCATACCATTAACAAGTCGGGTCACACCACCCACAATTGCTTACATCTTTGCCACGAAGTGCAAGATTTGATGGATGATGAGGTCATCCTCCCACCTAGCTCAGCAAAGTTTGTCACCACTAAGTTCGTGGGCTTCGAGGATAATACAAGTATGTGATCAGAGGTTGGTCCACCTGGTGGCGCTTGCTTATTTCGTATGTCTGCTTGCATGCACTATTTTGAGCATTTGCGAATGCTAATTTTTGTACTTTCCGACTTGGGTGTTGAGTCGGCCTGTGGTTTTATTTCGAGTCCTGTTTCATTGTTTTGAGTCATTTTTTGATTAAGGTCTGCCTTGTTATATCGAGTCATTCTTATACAGGTTGGGTGATTCCGAGGGTGTCACCTCTGACATCATTATTTTGTTTTGTGATTGTCCTTTACTTTCTTTTGAGTTTGTCTCGCCAGGAGCCAGCTTGTAACTAGGAAATCAATGAAATAGTCAGGTCATTATGTTTTTATGCTTATTACTACTTTGAGCCTCATGTCCAAGAAGTTTAGAATGAAATGGCAAAGGCATCTCACCGCTTTTCTGCACCTTTTAAATCATTGCATTGACCTAAGTTTTTCAAAACTTTTGAACACTGTGGATGAAAACGAAGAGGAAGGAATTTCTGGATTTGCAAAAATTTGATCAATTGAGAGAAAGAGAGGCATGCTAAGTTCTTAATGAATGAGATCATGCTCGTAGTGTGAGTATCGAGAAGGATCCCGCTTAATCCAGATTGGTTCCGTGATTGTCTTTAGTGCGAGCGATTAGTAGCTTTCTTAAAAATTTCAAAAATGTTTTATGCCGCCTTGCGAAGACCTGTGGAATCGCCTAAGATTGTGCAAATTTAGGATTGGTCTTAGCCTTGAGACCCAACCCTCACTTTCAAACCTTGAACTTGGATTCAATGTTCAACAATCAACCACAATGTGAGGCCCGGTGGCTGATCGTAAACATCCCTTGAACTAGGGGCAAGAAAGTCGATCAAGAAGGCTCTGATGTCGCCAAAAGAAGCTCGCAGCTAGATCAAAACACCCCACTAACCAGGCCGAATGTCGAGGCGCCAAGAGTCAAAATTGGGACATTTCTCGTTAATGAAGATCCAAGAATGCCAAATCCCAAAAGGAGGAAAGAAGAAAGTATTGGCAAGGACAACCGGAAGTTCCTATCCACAACACTAGGGGCGAATTTAGCCCCATTGGATGGACTCCTACATCATCAAGTGAACAACAACCATTCTCCCGATTCAGATGACTTCGAGATCTCAAAACCATTTGATATGGACTAGCTACACTTTTAACCTTGAGAGGCTCGGCTGGCCGAAACCCTAAGGGTGACCTGTGCAAAAGTTAGAGCAAATGAAAAGAAAGAAAAAAGAACAAAAATAGAAAAATGCAGAAAATTAAAAAAGAAATGAAAAAAAAGAAAAATGCAAAGAATGAAAAAAGGACAAAAAGAAATGAAAAGAAATAAAAAGAATTGAAAAGAAAAGAAAAACAGAGCTCGCAAGGTTGAAAACCCTAAGGGCGGCCTCTGCAAAAGTTAGACCGTAAAGGAGAGGTTAAATACCGAGTGTACCTTAACCGAACTACGAAGGCTTGATTCTATGTTTGGGATACGAGGCAACTTCATTCTCAAGTCCACCATAAACACTTCCAAATCGATTGTTTCATGTAATGGTTTTGATCATCTTGGTCTTCTTTGTATCCGAGAGTTCTTGCGGATCATCACCATGAGAACTAATTGCAATGTATCGGTGCTATTCAAACATGGGCAACTTTCCGTTGTTGTCAGCAAAGGTCTTTCGTATGGGGCCATTTTCCATTATTTTGGATCCGAGGTTGTGCATCTTAAGAGTAGGTTCCGTGCTCGCTGAGCGTGGCCGCTTGCAAAAACAGCTTTTTGAGAATTTTACCGAGGTTGACTAATTTTCTCAAAAATTATTTCATTTTTTCCAAAATCGACCATTTTCTGGACCCAAAAGGAAAATTTTCAAAGGTGCTCATAGCCTAACTTGTATGATTTCAAATCAAAAGTTGAACAAGTGTGTTAATCTAACTCTCATCCGGATTAAAACTGCTTTAGTAGAAAGCCAAATCAAAAAATATGGTCAAAATGATGAACTAGCACGCTTAAGTCAGTGTTCATTTTTTCCTATTGTCAACCATCCTGCTAAAAAGGGCACTTACTTGCCGTGAAAGGCACTCTACCTACCAGAGAAGGGCGAATTGAAGCTAACAAGCAAAGGCGTAAAGTTTTAACATCCTCCAAGCGCCGAGTTATCGTTTAGCCGAGCAAAGACAAATTGGAATGGATCAAGATACTCCACTCCTCATCCGGCATCGACTAGACGTCACCGAAGAAATAGTCATGAGCCGATAATGTTGGGTATGACCCAAGAACTCCTCGCTTATCCATCAACCACCCAGGAGGGATGAAAAACAAGAGAGATTAAAGAATAGAGAGGTATGTTGAGAGAAAAAGTAAGAAAAAGGCATTTTCAAAAATAGAGACGAGTGCCAGAGTGATGTGAGAATCACAAATGAGAAAGGGTAGGAAACAATACTCGAGAAACAGCTCCCTGCACATCCCGAGTGTTGTGTGCGTGTTTTGTTTGTCTCGATTCTTGTTTTGAGTCATTTCGAGTGTTTCTCGATGTGTTTAGGTTGTTTTACCTTGTTTTCTTTTGTTGAGTCGTGTGATTGTGGTCATTGTAGGCTCAATACTTTGCTAAGAACTCATTTCTTATTTAAAAATGAATCGCTTTTGTGCTCAGTGTCGTGCCATTCTCCACATTTGTGAAAAACATGTGATTTGTTCTTTCATAAACCGCAAGGTCCACCCCCCAATAAGTGTGAACAGTAAGACAGGGACCTATCTGAAGCTATGTGGCATCCAGACTGCAAAGCAAAAGAAAATAGGGAAAATGTGGAGCACCTTAGTGTGTTTTAACTCCAGCGAATTCCAAGACTGCATTCTAGATGCACCATCTCAGGCCTCGCCTGCTCAAGTATGAGTGTATCTCAACCCCAAGTTTAAGCTTGCTTGAAGTCGTAATGGCGCTTAGGCAAGACCAGAGGGTTTCTTACATGCAGATGTTACCTCACCAATATGAACAGGTATACCCTTTTTAGCCGAGCATGTTGCCAAGTCCTCCGAGAGGTAATCTGAGGTTGCATTTGAATTGGTCTCATATATGTATTTCTTATTCAAGAGTTTACTTAAAACATGCTATTGATGTCGCTGAAAATGCGTTGTTATGCACTATTCTTTGCATTGTTATGCACACTCGCTTACATTGTTATGCACCCTTTCATTGCATTGTTATGCACACTCCACCGGATTGTTATGCATGTTCCAATTGCATTGTTATGCAACTTTTCACTTGCATTGTTATGCACTTTTCCCTTGCATTGTTTTGCACGCCCTTCTCTCAAACACCAGATATGTCCCTATGTTTCTCCTTTTTCATCTTTCAAACACCGGATATGTCCTTATGTTTCTCCCTCTTCCAAACACCGTGATATGTCCCTATGTTTCTCCTTTCTTTCCAAACACTGGATAAGTCCTTTATGTTTCTCCTTTCCTAAACACCGTGATACGCCCCTATGTTTCTCCTTTCTTTCAAACACCGGATAAGTCCCTATGTTTTCATTCTTTCAAACACCGGATACGCCCCTTATGTTTCTCCTCTCTTCAAACACCGATACATCCCTATGTTTCTCATTCTTTCCGAAATACAGGGATATGTACCTACGTTTCTCCTATTCTGAAACACTGGGATACATCCCTATGTTTCTCCCTTTTCGGTAAGAGCATTTGTAATACGTTCCAATGCTTGGAGCCATTCAAACACCGGATACATCCTTATGCTTCTTCTCTTTCTAAAACACCGGATACATCCCTATAAGCTCCTTTTCGCTAAGAGCATTTGGAATACGTTCCAATGCTTGAGCCATTCCAAAACACCGAGATATGTCCCTATGTTTCTTCTCCTTTTCCGAAACACCGGGATACATCCCTATGTTTTTTCTCCTTGTTCCGAATCACTGGGATATGTCCCTATGTTTCTTCTCATTTTTCGAAACATCGGGATACGTCCCCATGTTTCTTCTCTTTCTTTTTTCAAAACACCGAGATACGTCCCCATGTTTCTTCTCCTTTTTCGAAACACCAGGATATGTCCCTATGTTTCTCCCTTTTTTGGTTAAGAGTATTTGGAATACGTTCCAATGCTTATACCTTTCTGAAACATTGAGATATGTCCCTATGTTTCTCCCTCTTGGTTAAGAGCATTTGAATACGCTCCAATGCTCATACCTTCCAAACACCGGATATGTCCCTATGTTTCTCCTCTTGGTTAAGAGCATTTGGAACATGTTCCATCGCTTGTATCACTCTCATTTCATTCGCTGCAAAGCGCGGGATCTTGTTTGAGACCCTGTGTCCCCAATCTGCCGCTTCTTAGTCTTCTCCGGAGACGCAGTGAGAATTGTATAATTTTCTTACACCATTTCTATTGGAATGCGAGGACCGTTATCTCTTATTCGCCATTAAATTGTTGCCTTCGCTTTGCATGAGTGCTTCAATACTTTCTTTGCATGATCATAAGTTATGAACAAAGATCGCATGTCACTTGCATCTTGCCCCTCGCCTTCTGCACATATCTTGCTATCTTGCATGCTTGTCTAAGTCTTCGCCTTGTCAAAATGGGTCGCCTCGGCTTTGATATTCACTCCGCCACTTTAGACTTTCGAAGTTCTCACAAAGAGGGCAAATCAGACACCCCATTTTTGACCGTCCTCAAGACTTAGATGTCATCGCTTGAACACTCGACGATCATCTATGCTCGTGGTTCGCTTGAGTTCTCTGAGGTCTCCACGCGCCTTGCCCTCGAGATTCTTAACTTGTGTTTTGTGCTTGGTCAGGACCAAACACTTGTGTTTTTGCTTCTAAAGGAAGAGGGTGGCTTGTTTTCCATCCCTCAACCCACCACCAGGCATGATGCCATCGGCCTTTTCTTGCCATCGCCAAGAGTGTTCACGATCGGCACTATATTTGGCCTACCTGCACTAATGTTGGTTGATCGCCATTTTGGTGGTCAACCTCGCTTCATCTACTTTATGCAATATTTTGTGCTACCGGTGCAAATGCATCCACATTCACCCCTCCATATACGGTATGGAGGGATTTGCCATTTGCTTGGCTTCTCTTGGAAGCTTTAGAATTTGAACTTCTAAAGAGGAGTCCCTCCTCCCTCCTCCGTGGTTCGTAAAAATTATTCTTGAGAGGATAGATATAGTGTTGTATCTATTCTTCTTTGTTTAGCTTTGTTTTGTGTCTAAAAGAGTAGTATTGTCTTACTATTGTACACAAACACACACTAGAACACCATCCTTGGTTGCTGAGGTGCTAGGAGGTTGATTTCAAAGGTTCTTAGTTGGTTTGAACTCGTAAAATTGTCAAGCTTTGTTCTTGAAGAGGTTCTACAAGGGTGAGTTCTTGCTTTAGATGCCCCATTCTTGTCAAGCTTTTAACCCTTCTTGCTTATTGTTTTAAGCTTAGATTATAACCGATAAAAGTTCTGATTTTAGTGCTTAAGACCTTTGTTTAAGGTCATTTTTTCCGCTTGGGGCTATTTACCCCTCTTAGGCCTTGTTTGGCCTTGTTCTTGTGCTTTGTTTTTAAGCTTTGAGGTAACATTGCTTTGTTTTTCACCACTAAAATCCGTGAGGGATTTCAAGTAGGATGGTGTTTTGGTTTTAAATAGAGAGGGTCATCCTCTCCTTGTCATCTTTCATGCTTGCATAAATGGCTTATGTTTGTAGCATGTTTGCTTAGCTTGTTTTAGCTTCATTTCAAGATATATTAGGCTTTGTTTTGCCATGATATAGCAATGTTTTGACTTGGTTTAGACATACCATGCATGCTTTGTATACATGTCTTGTAATCCCACGATTTGCCTTAACATACACCATGTTGTAACATGTTTTTTAGCATAATTTTGGTTCAACTCCATGAAGCTTGTAGCCATGTTGTGACACGCTTAAGCTCGATTTGGTCTTCTTGGTCATGTTTGCATTGTTTTGTATAGCTACCATGCAATCTAGCTTGTTAGCTTTGGGTGCTTAGGTCACTAGCATGCTTTACTTTGGCCATTTTAGTGATTTGGAATCATTTGTCATGTTATTTCAGTCCATATTCCATGCTTTTATGCTTGCATTTGTCATCCTTTCAATGTCTTGAAGAGTTGGTGTCTTATGTTCATGATCGGGTCATTGTGCATGCCCCTATGCTTAGGTCATTTAGATGCTATCTAAGTGGGTTTTTGAGTTTGTTTTAACATGCCATAACCGATTTTGGTTATTTAAATCATACCATGTTTGGTTGTATTAGGTGTAGTGTAACACCTCTTTTGTGGCCTTGTATGCCCTATGTTTTGCCCCTTTGTTTTAGCTTGTTTTGGCTTTGGTCATTGCATGTTTTATGCTCACTCCACCATGATTTAGGACTGTTTTGGGTTATGCTTGCCATATGCTCTTGTTTTGTGTAGCTTTGGTTTGAGTCCTTCGCTAGTCTTTGGCTTTAAGCCTTGTACATGCTTCGACTATGATTTGTTTACGTGATTTGGCATTATTCTTAGCATCATTTCGAGCATGTAATGTTGTCACATTTTGTATGCTTTTTCATTCCTTTTAAGTATTCTTAGAAGTTGCCTTTGATGCTTAAGTGTTAGGCCAATTACTATGCATGTTTGTTTCAAATTTTTGTCCCCATTTCCATAGCATTTTGGCCACTAATTTGGACTTATTTGAGAGCTGTCCATTTTGTTTAAGACCATCCCGCATGTTATTGCATGCTTGTTTTGTATGTTGTCGCATGCTTGTTGTATATTTGCAAATTGATGTTGTAACATGCTAGTTCAATTGTGCCTTGTTGCATACTTAGTCCATAACATGTTGTTGCATGTTTAAGTGGTATTGCATTTGGCATGCTTTTTGTTAAGTAGCTGCATGTTTGCATATCTTGTCCCTTTACATGTTGTCACATGTTTGCCTTGCATGCTTAAATGTCCATGTTGCATTTCGCATGCTTGTTCAAGTTGCATTGCATTTGGCATGCTTAGCCTTGTATGGCATTGTCATTAACGTGCTTATGTTGCACTAGTTTTGCTTGCATGTTTACATCCCTTGCCTCTTGATAAACCATGATAGAGGTTGGGGTCCTTTTTGTGTTTTGTGTGCATTTTATTTGACATTAAAATGCACACTTATTCTTTTGGCCATCATGCATTGAAATGCGTGATTGATGGCCCGAGGGTTGAGAACCATACTTTTTGAGTCCATGACATGATAGGAAGGGTGGTTGTGTACACATTGCTTTGAAAAATACACTACCATGTTTTGTTTGTCCTCTCTACAAAGAAACAAAGATTCTACAGAAGAGATGGCTTGGCCATCTTCATTCACGGGCCACTAACTATATTTGGCCGAGCCTCATTTCGTCGATGACTCATCCGCTGGCGATGGTTTTCCACTTGGCCGATGGCCTCTCATAGCACCTGTAAGGTGATTCAAGTATCCTTGAGACTTGTGCTCAGAGGTGCAGAGCAAAGGCAAACAGAGGCAACATGACATGGCGATGGATTTTGAGCAAAGCCGACCGAGCATGCATGCATCTCTTCCCGAGGTCGTTTTACTACTTTAGTACCTCAATTAATTTGTTTAATTAGTTAAGTGTTGTGTAATAATTAATTAGCTTGTTAGTTAGTTAGTTATGTAATTTGTATTGTTCTTTCAAATTCCTCCGTCGAGAGGGCGCAATTGTGTAATAAGCTGCGTGTGTGTGATGCATGTCTTCCAACCCGACGCTTTTCTCCCTTTTTACTTAACCGCTTATGATGGTTAGTTCTAGGGCTCGCTTTCAATTAGCATCCGTATGCTATGCATGTTTGCATCCCTTCATTCAGATTATGCACCGGTCACAAGATCATACTAACTCGATTGTATTTTTAATTTAAGTTGAATACATGTATCGAATTGTCACATCTCACATGCCATTTTAGAATAGTTTTGCCTATTTCTACTTGCATTTTGCCCGTGTTGGATTAGACATCTTAACATGGACTTGGATCATACATTGATTACTAACATGTTCTTTGTTTTGGCTCGAGTACACTCAGAGTGTTTATGCTTTAGCATCTTGCATGTATGTGAGTGTTAACATGACAAAGATGCTTGCTATGAGGCTAAATGCTTATATGATATAACCCGTCAATACCAGAGGTGAAGGTTGATTACTTGAATTGGGACAATTCATTGAAACTGTGATTTTTAGCCTACTATGTAGTAGCAAAATTCAAAAACCATTTCCAAATAAACTAATATGCGATGCTTTGTTCCAAGTTAGGTGATCTAGTATGTACTTGTTTTTTGTGCATCATATAGTAAAGATTAGCCAATTAACCGATAAGAATGCATGTGTTTTCAAAACAAAATATCATGTTTAGTACAGTTTATCTTTGATCTAAGCGAGCGGGGTGCTTCATAGATGACCTTTCCCCAATCGCACTCCAAGTTCCCGAGCCGAGACAACTTTGGTGATGATTTTATTAATGCGGCCTTAGGCAGCTCGCAGTCGGTTTCAAATTCTCCCAAAATAAATATTTAGGTGGCGACTATATCCGCAAAGTAGTCCATGTTTGCACTTCTTTCTTAAAAATTAGTTTTGCAAAACGATTTGCTAGATTTGTACTCTTTGGTGATTTATCTACTCGCATTGCACTTTGCGGATTAGATTCAACCGTGACATTTGAGTCCAAAATGTGGTAACACTACTACAAAATAGTTAAAGATCACACTTTGACAAAAAGAAGATCTCACTTTTATTGGAAGTGTGATAAAAAAATTAGATTGATATTTTAATCACACTTAATTTGATTGAGTGTGATAACATTTATTTTTTATGTCACTTTTCAATTATGTGTGATTATATATATATATTTTATATCACACCTACTAATTAAAGTAGGATTATATATACACGACTGCTTTTTAATCACACTTTTTAAAGACGTGTCATTATATATATATATATTTTAATCACACATTCTAATTAAAGTGTGATTATTTATATATTTTTTAATCACACATTCTAATTAAAGTGGGATTATATATACACTACTACTTTTTAATCACACTTTTTAAATAGGTGTGATTATATAGATATTTTTAACCACACATTCTAATTAAAGTGTGATTATTTATATATTTTTAATCACACATTCAATTAAAGTGTGATTATATATACACTACTACTTTTTAATCACACTTTTTAAATAGGTGTGATTATATATATATTTTTTAACCACACATTCTAATTAAAGTGTGATTATTTATATATTTTTTTTATCACACTTTCTAATTAAGTGTGATTATATATACGTTATTACTTTTTTAATCACACTTTTTAAATAAGTGTGATTATATATATATTTCTTAATCACACATTTTAATTAAAGTGTAATTATATATACATTACTACTTTTTAATCACATTCTCAAATAGGTGTGATTGTATAAAAATATTTCAATTTGATTTTTATATAAAATATACAATTACTAAATCCAAGGCTCATTCTACTCCATGAATGATAAAGACGACTCACTATTAGAAAATAAGGCTTTAGACACTAACTTTTTTCACCAATTTTTTCATCTTTCTATCTCTCTCTCTCTCACTCATCACTCTTCTCTCCGTCTCATTCTGCCTTCTCTTTCTCTGTCAGGTCTCTTTTCCATCTCTCTCGGCTCATCTCTCTTCATCTCTCTTCTCTCTCTGCCTCTTCTCTATCTCTCTTCTCTTTATCTCTCTCTGCCTCTCGCTTATCTCTTTTCGCTTTTTTTTTTCTCTCCCTTCCTCTTTGTCTATATCTTTCACCCATTTTTTCATCTTCCTCTCTCTTCTCTTCTCTCTCTCACTCATCACTCTTTTCTTTTATGTCTATCTCTCTCTCTCTCCTCACTCATCTATCTATTCTCTCATCTCTTTTCTCTCATTCTTTTGCTCATCTCTTTTCTCTCTATATCTCTCATCTCTCTCTTTCTCGCTTCATCTCTCTCTCTCTCTCTCTCTCTCTCTCTTCATCTCTCTTTATGTCTCTCTCGCTTCATCTCTTCTCTCTATCTTTTTCTCTCTCTCTCTCTCTCTCTCTGTTTTTTTCTATCTCTCACTCTCTATCTTTTTGTCCCTCTCTCTCTCTTTCTCTCTTTCTCTCCCCATCGGTTCATCGTTGCTCGCCACTCTCTCTCCTTCGCCTTCTCTATTTACCGAGCTCCTCTCGATTTATCTATCCACTACAAGAAAATGCACTTTTAGCTACCACTTTGTCTCTCTCTCTCGCCATCACTGCCTTTGTCTTCTCTCTCTCTCTCATTCTATCTCTCTCTCTCCTCTATCCTGCTCTCTCACCCATTTTTCTCTCTCACTACCCATCTCCTTTACCACCTTCACCACTCGCGAATGCCATTCCACTACCACCATTACTACCACCGTCTCCCACTTCACCTCTACGACTACCATTGCTACTACCATTGCCACCACTACCACTCATCGCCACTATCACTACCATTACCTCTCCTTCACCCTTTGCCACTTCATCTACTCTACCACTACCACAACTTCACCACTAATCTCCTTCGCCACCACCACCACCACCACCACCATCATCTTTATCCACCACCTTCACCACTTCACGCCACTACTACTACCATTACCTCTCATTCACCCTTGCCACTTCATCTACTCTACCACTATCAAAACTTCACTACTAATCTCCTTCGCCGCTACCACCATCCACCACCATCATCTCTTATCCACCACCTTTACCACTCGCACTCTTTTCTCTACAAAACAAAACAAAAAAATTATTAATCAAAAAAATATATATTTTAACAAAAAATATTTTTTTGACAACGATAACTCCGCCTCAAAAAAAAAAAAGAAAGAAAAGAAAGTTAAACAACATTATTTTGTTATTTAAATTTCTTTTTTGACAAAAATTTTTTTTTTATTCCGTCCCGCTTTTGTTTTCCATTCCCCGCCTATTCTCTCACTATCTCTTCTATCCGCTCTCTCACTCATCTCTCTCTCTCACCAACCATCTCCTCTACCACCTTCACCATTACTACAAACGTGATTCCACCCCCCCCACTACTTCCACTGTCGCCATTTCACCTCTACGACTACCATTACTACCATCGCCACCACCCACTCACCACCACTACCACCACGCCACTACAACCATTACCTCCCCTTCACCCCTGCCACTCCATCTACACTACCACTACCACAACTTCACTACTAATATTTTTCGCCATCACCACCACCACCACCATCATCTCTTATCCACCACCTCCACCACTAATTGATTGCGTCCTTTCCTCTACCACAAAAAATAGTTCATGATTTTTACTAACAAAAAAATAGCTATAGAAAAATATTATCGACTTTCATTGATCTACGTAAAATAAACTTTTATTTTAGTGAAAATATTTTTCATTAAAATATTACCTACTTCTACTAAATAAAAAATAATAATAATATTTTTTAATTAAAATAAAATGAAACAAATAAATTTTCAATCTTAGTAACTAAAAAAATAAAAAAATTTATTAACAAAAAAAATTTATTTTAATAAAAATAATTTTTTTAACAAAGAACCCGTGTCAAAAAAAAAAAAAAAAAAAAAAAAGAAGAGTTAAACGGTATTATTTTATTGTTCAAATTTTATTTGGGGCCGTATATGTCCTCTCAAATTCCTCCTGTAATCTCCCCGACTTTCAAACCATAGGCAAAAAAAAAAAAAATCTCCAAAACAACGCTGCTTTTTTGGGAATTAAAAATTAGGAGGACTTTTAGGTTTCAAATCATTTTCCTTTTATTTGTGAAACAACCCCCAAAAAAGATTTTAATTTTTTTATCCACCCCCGCCTCTTTTTTTTTTTTTCATTCCCGCTTTTTTTTTGCCATTCACAATTGGGCCAAAAACCAAAATCCCTAATCTCAACATCACTGCTCTCTTCTACTCTCTCGCTTTCAGACCGATCACTCTCTCACTCTCGTTGTTCATCTCTATCGTGACCGATCATCATCGCATGTACCGATCTACTCCATACAGTAAATTCTTCTCTCTCTAATCTCTCTGCTCTCTCCCGATCGTTGATTTTTGAGTTATATATATATATCTCTCGATCCGACTCTAATCGCCCTCGTGACTCTCTCATCTCATCACCTTACACTCACTCGGGTTTTGCATCTCGCTTCGATCGACCACTACGTAAATATGAATCATTCTCATAATCATGGTTTGTTTTGGCACAATCGATCGACTCTCACACTCACTCCAGGTTTGTTTTACCTCTATTTGGAATGTAAATATAAACCATATTAACTCAGTAAATATGAATATGTTTTACCCTCTCTATTTAATTAGAATGTAAATATGAATCTGCTTTTGATCTTAGTTAGGTCTTTACAGTATGAATCTCTTTGTTGTGTTGTGTCTCATATTAAATTTGAAATCGTAAAAAATAGGGTGGAAATAATTTTGGTCTCTAATTGTGGAATTCGTAGATTGTGTCTCAAGTTATTGAACTGCTTTCTAAGATCTAATCTGTGGTTCTGCTATTAATTGTTTTGTTTGGAATTGAGATTGACCAACCAGGTGGAATTCGTAAAAATAGTGGAATAATTTTCGTATGAATCAGTCTGCTAATTTTGGTATGAATTTAATAATAGGTGGAATAATCTCAGATGAATCAGTTCATATTAAATGTTTAAGAAAGTCCTCGCCAATAGTGATGGAAAAATAACAGAGAAAAGTAGCATCCGCAACGAATTGACTGATAAATGCCGATCGACTAAAACGATTGGAGTAAGCACTCCATAACTTGAAGAAAAACCCGCAACATGATTAACTATAGTTAGAAGTGCACTGGCCGGGCCGCTTCTACAGCTAAGCTCAAGACATGCACAATGCACAAACGCCAAGTTCAAGCAACCACTTATGATGAGAGAATGTCTTCTAGAGCATGTGTGAAGCGGCGAAATGAATCACATATACTGGAACAACAATTGCGGGCGAGTAAGGGCCGCAGTAATCGGCCGATGTTGAGATTCACAAGCCCTTCCTCCATGTAATTGCTCTTCACGATTCTCACATTTCAGGCTTGTTATTCACTTCTACCAAGTGAGCCGAGAATACATCAGCTCATTCTGAGAATGTTTTGAAGTCAAGCAGAGAGACCAAGTGGATCTTTTAGATGAAGGCAATTTGTTTGCCAAAAGCAATAACACTATCATCTCAAGCAACAAGATGCAAAAAGATTCGTGAGAGGATTTTAAATCCATTTGGAAGTCATCGTGAATAAGATAAAAATCAAAATAAAGCTAATAAAGAAAAGTGAAAATATTATAAAAATGTAAAATAAAAACAAAATTTTTTTTTGCGTATTCAAATGGAACAAAATTTCATCGAAAGTTCCATTTACCTTTTTTATTAAGTGTGCATATCAACCCCCAATTAATCCAAGGGTCCAGAGGAACTTTAACTCCACATCAACTAAAATACATTTAAATGTAGTTGATGTATGAAAAACCATTATGATTGCTTCAAAGAAGAAACACATAACCTTGTGCGAATAATTTAGAGAGAAAGATATGAAAATTGAAATAACCAAAGGCATATCCTCTCGCGAACAAAAACTTTATATAAACTCTTCTTCTATATGTTTTCTCTTTTCTTTTCACTTACCTCTCTCTATTTTCTTTTTCAAAGAAGAGGAGAGGTGGAAAACCAACCACCTCTTCTTTAGTTTTTAAATGCCTTTTAACGTGAATCTACATTAAGCCAACCTAATTAATTCTTATATTGGGGCCATGTGGCATCAAATCACCGATATTTTTCATACCCTTCCATTCATTGGTATACTCCTACAAATGCTATCACATATAATGCAAAGAACCTCCTGCATTGCTAACTATTCCATCTTGATATACTCCAAATTTGCCTACATTTTCATTTATGAAAAATGTTTCCTTAAATGCTCCTCACATTCTAGTCACTACCATAAACAAATCAGAGGAGAAAAGCCATCACTTTGATGTGTGTTAGATATAAATTGATTTGCACAAAGAATAAAGAGTAATTTTCTAGTACTTAATTCATGCCTATAAAGGCAATTTTTCTCCAACCCAACATGAGTCTGTGTATAAATTCATGCCAAAGCCTTCATGAACCTAAATTTTAGGATACTAGGATATGATCCAAAAGTTTTATGATATGAAGTTGAAGCCGCTCATGAATACATATATTCTATATATTATATAATATTCTCAGATAAATGTTGTAGATTATGTAAAATGTACTTGAAATTCAATAGGAGTTAGAAAATGTAAAGCTTTTCCACTTCAAGTACATCCAACTAGAAATAATAATCTACCTTATAACATTCTCTATACTACTTTTGTCGATCATGTTTCAGACATAACTAATGACTCAATACTGACATTTGTCCACAGATAAACAAGATGTAGAATTTGATGACGATATATATGCATGTGAATTTGTGAGGATATTATATATAAAAGTGAATTCAGATAAGAACACTCTTTAGTTAGTGGGGTCTAATCTGGAAGAAATGACTTTCATTTGTTACTACTTAAACAAGACAAGAACTAGAATGTTTAGATACCAATTAATTATGAATTTATGATAACAAACACAACACATTAATTTTGCTCATGGCAAGATTTGTTTATTTTTCACTTCTTTGTTCCACAAGTTTTAATATAAAAGAGAGATCTCATTTTACAATTTCGACTAGTGTTTTTTGGTGTCTTGTATCAAATAAATGAACTTGATTTCCTGAATGACATTGTTTGGTATTGTTTAAGTTTTGTTGATGGAATTTGATTTTCATAATTTTGCTTATGTTTGGTGTAATATGGAATGAAATTTTGACTATAATTGCTATAATCATGAATTTTGCTTAGCAGGCGTTTGGTAAGTGTTTCATAATTTTGTGTTTTAGGCATATATATGAAACTTGTTCATAAAGATTTGATAGAACTAGAGTTTGGCCATAGTTTTTATGTGTTATCATTTCACACCTAGATTCAATTAGCAAAGATTTTGAAGAAGCAAAAAATAGCAAGGGAGTTTAATGTATTTTGGTCGGGAAATAATTTGAGAAGTGAGTGGATCTATAAGTGACAATCAAAAAAACTTGAATGGTGTAGACTGATTGTTTTTAGACTAGCACAATACATTGATCTATAAGGAGTGGATGTATAT
>CM045765.1:179279179-179479179 GCA_025200525.1 Camellia lanceoleosa | reverse complement strand
AAAATAGCGCCGAGCGCAGAAATCGCACAAAATAAAGGCGCACGCCGCAAAATAGCGCGAGTGAGAAATCGCAGATAAAGCAAGGCGTCTGCCGCAAAATAGCGCTGAAAAGTCAAATCGCATGTGTCGACAGGCGACGCCAGGCAAATAGCGCGAGTGTGATAATCGCGACAAAACAAAGGCGAGCGCCAGCAAAATAGCGCGAAAGGGGATAAACCTGACAAAAGTCAGCGCGCGACGCGCAAAAATCAAGCGCCGTAGCGGAATAAGCAAATCGCACAAAATAGTGCGACGCGCAGCTGAATAGCGCGCGAGTGTGAATCGCATTAAACAAAGGCGGACGCGCAAAATAGCACGAGTGATAAAATCGCACAAAACAAAGGCGACGCCGCAAAGTAGCGCGAGTCAATCGAGAAGCGCCACAAAACAAAGACAAAATGGCCAGTGCGACGCCGCAAAAATAGCGCGTAGTGTGAACTGCGACAAAACAAAGGCGACGCGCAAAAATAGCGAGAAAAGAGAAATCGCATACAAAAATAAAGGCGACGCGTTAAAATAGCGCGAAAGTGTGAATCGCGACAAAATAAGGCGACGCGCAAAATAGCGCGAGTGTGAATCGCACAAAAACAAAGGCGACGCCGCAAAATAGCGCGAAAGGTGATAAACTGCGACAAATAAAGGCGACGCGCAAAATTGCGCGAGTGATGAACTGCACAAAACAGTGCGACGCGCAAAATAGCGCGAGTGTCAACTGCACAAAATAAAGGCGACGCAAACTGAAGCGAGTGATAACAAAATCGCGACAAAACAAAGGCGACGCGCAAAATAGCGCCGAGTGATAAATCGCGACAAAATAAAGGCGACGCGCAAAATAGCGCGAGTGATAAACAAATAAAACTGCGACGCGCAAAATAGCGTGGTGTGAAAATCGCAAAATAAAGGCGACGCGCAAAATAACGCGAGGTGAAATGCGCACAAAACAAAGGCGACGCGCAAAATAGCGCGAAAGTAAATCGCATAAAATAGCGACGCGCAAAATAGCGCGAAAAGTGAAACCGCACAAAACAAGGCGACGCGAAAATAGCGCGCCAGCGAGTGATAAATCGCACAAAAAAGGCGTACGCGAAAATAGCGCGCAATGACACAAAAACAAGGCGACGTTAAACATAGGCGACGCTGCGAAAATAGCGCTGAAAGTGTAAACCGCAAAACAAAGGCGACGCGCAAAATAGCACCAGTGTGAATCGCATAAAATAAAGGCGACGCGCAAAATAGCGCGAGTGATAAATCGCAAAAACAAGGCGACGCGCAAAATAGCGCGAGTGATAAATCGCACAAAAACAAGACGCGCAAAATAGCGCCGTGTGAATCGCGACAAAACAAAGGCGACGCGCAAAATAGCGCGAGTGTGAATCGCGACAAAAAGGCGACGCGCAAAATAGCGCGCGAAAGTGATAAACCGCACAAAAACAAAGGCGACGCGCAAAATAGCGCGAAAAGTGTAAACCGCGACAAAATAAAGGCGACGCGCAAAATAGCGCGAGTGTGAATCGCGACAAAATAGTGCGACGCGGCAAGAAATGGCGTGCTGACAGAACAAAGACAAAAACAAGGCGACGCGAAAATAGCGCGAGTGAAATCGCACAAACAAAGGCGACGCGCAAAATAGCGCAAGGATAAAATCGACAAAACAAAGGCGACGCGCAAAATAGCGCGAGTGAAATCAGAGAAAATAAAGGCGACGCGCAAAATAGCGCGAGGCTGAAATCAAGACAAAAACAAAGGCGACGCGCAAAATAGCGCGCGTGATAAATCGCGACAAAACAAAGGCGACGCAAAATAGCGCGAGTGATAAATCGCACAAAATAAAGGCGACGCAAAATAGCGCGAGTGATGAATCGCGACAAAACAAAGGCGACGCGCAAAATAGCGCGAGGTAAATCATACAAAACAAAGGCGACGGCAAAATAGCGCGAGTGATAAAATCGCATAAAACAAAGGCGACGCGCAAAATAGCGCGAGTGTGAATCGCGACAAAACAAGGCGACGCGCAAAATAGCGAGTGATAAATCAAGACAAAAAGGCGACGCGCAAAATAGCGCGAGTGATAAATCGCACAAAACAAAGTGCGACGCGCAAAATAGCGCGAAAGTGTGAATCAGACAAAAAAGGCGACGCGCAAAATAGCGCGAGTGATAAATCGCGACAAAACAAAGGCGACGCGCAAAATAGCGCGAGTGAGAAACTGCACAAAACAAAGGCGACGCGAAAAATAGCGATAAAACAAAGGCGACGCGCAAAATAGCGCGAGTGATAAATCGCGACAAAAATAAAGGCGACGCGCAAAATAGCGCGAGTGATAAATCGCGACAAAATAAAGGCGACGCGCAAAATAGCGCGAAAGTGATAAATCGCGACAAAACAAAGGCGACGCAAAATAGCGCGAAAGTGATAAATCGCGACAAAACAAAGGCGACGCGCAAAATAGCGCGAGTGATGAATCGCACAAAATAAAGGCGACGCGCAAAATAGCGCGAGTGAATCGCGACAAACAAAGGCGACGCGCAAAATAGCGCGAGTGATAAACCGCACAAAACAAAGGCGACGCGCAAAATAGCGCGAGTGAAATCGCGACAAAACAAAGGCGACGCGCGCAAAATAGCGCGAGGATAAATCGACAAAAATAAAGGCGACGCGCAAAATAGCGCGAGTGTGAATCGCACAAAACAAAGGCGACGCGCAAAATAGCGCGAAAGTGAATCGCACAAAACAAAGGCGACGCGCAAAAATAGCGCGAAAGTGATAAATCGCACAAAACAAAGGCGACGCGCAAAATAGCGCGAGTGATAAATCGCACAAAAAGGCGACGCAAAATAGCGCGAGTGTGAATCGCACAAAATAAAGGCGACGCCGCAAAATAGCGCGAAAAGTGAATCGCACAAACAAAGGCGACGCGCAAAATAGCGCGAGTGATAAATCGCAAAACAAAGGCGACGCGCAAAAATAGCGCGAGTGATAAATCGCAAAACAAAGGCGACGCGCAAAATAGCGCGAGTGATGAATCGCGACAAAATAAAGGCGACGCGCAAAATAGCGCGAGTGTGAATCGCACAAAATAAAGGCGACGCGCAAAATAGCGCGAGTGATAAATCGCACAAAATAAAGGCGACGCGCAAAATAGCGCGAGTGAATCGACAAAACAAGGCGACGCGCAAATAGCGAAAAAATCGCACAAAACAAAGGCGACGCGCAAATAGCGCGAGTGATAAATCGCACAAAACAAAGGCGACGCGCAAAATAGCGCGAGTGATAAACGCGACAAAACAAAGGCGACGCCGCAAAATAGCGCGAGTGTGAATCGCGACAAAACAAAGGCGACGCGCAAAATAGCGCGAGTGATAAATCGCACAAAACAAAGGCGACGCGCAAAATAGCGCGAGTGAAACCGCACAAAAAGGCGACGCGCAAAATAGCGCGAGTGATGAATCGCACAAAATAAAGGCGACGCGCAAAATAGCGCGAGTGATAAATCGCACAAAAAGGCGACGCGCAAAATAGCGCGAGTGATGAATCAGACAAAACAAAGGCGACGCGCAAAATAGCGCGAGTGTGAATCGCACAAAACAAAGGCGACGCGCAAAATAGCGCGAAGTGAATCGCACAAATAAAGGCGACGCGCAAAATAGCGCGAGTGATAAATCGCACAAAATAAAGGCGACGCGCAAAATAGGCGACGCGCAAAAATAGCGCGAGGTGAACCGCACAAAACAAAGGCGACGCGCAAAAATAGCGCGAGTGATAAATCGCGACAAAACAAAGGCGACGCGCAAAATAGCGCGAGTGATAAATCGCACAAAACAAAGGCGACGCGCAAAATAGCACGAGTGATAAACTGCAGAAAACAGGGCGATGCACAAAACAGCGCGAGTGTAAACCGCAAAAAAAAGGCGACGCGCAAAATAGCGCGAGTGTGAATCAGACAAAATAAAGGCGACGCGCAAAATAGCGCGAAAGTCAAATCGCACAAAACAAGGCGACGCGAAAATAGCGCCAAAGGATAAAAACAAAGGCGACCAAAATAGCGCGAAAGTGCACAAAATCGCGCAAAAGTGAGTGATAATCGCACAAAATAGGCGACGCGCAAAATAGCGCGAGTGTGAATCGCACAAAACAAAGGCGACGCGCAAAATAGCGCGAGTGATAAATCGCACAAAACAAAGGCGACGCGCAAAATAGCGCGAAAGTGATAAATCGCGACAAAACAAAGGCGACGCGCAAAATAGCGCGAGTGTGAATCGCAAAATAAGGCGACGCGCAAAATAGCGAGTGATAAATCGCACAAAACAAAGGCGACGCGCAAAATAGCGCGAGTGTGAATCGACAAAATAAAGGCGACGCGCAAAATAGCGCGAGTGACAAATCGCACAAAATAAAGGCGACGCGCAAAATAGCGCGAGTGTGAATCGCACAAAACAAGGCGACGCGCAAAATAGCGCGAGTGATAAATCGCACAAACAAAGGCGACGCGCAAAATAGCGCGAGTGATGAATCGCACAAAATAAAGGCGACGCGCAAAATAGCGCGAAAGTGTGAACTGCACAAAACAAAGGCGACGCGCAAATAGCGCGAAGTGTAAAACGCACAAAATAAGGCGACGCCGCAAAATAGCGCGAGTGATAAATCGCACAAAATAAAGGCGACGCGCAAAATAGCGCGAGTGTAAATCGCGACAAAACAAAGGCGACGCGCAAAATAGCGCGAGTGATAAATCGCACAAAACAAGGCGACGCGAAATAGCGCGAGTGATGAATCGCACAAAATAAAGTGCGACGCGCAAAAATAGCGCGAGTGTGAATCGCACAAAATAAGGCGACGCAAAATAGCGCGAGTGATAAATCGCGACAAAACAAAGGCGACGCGCAAAATAGCGCGAGTGATAAATCGCACAAAACAAAGGCGACGCGCAAAATAGCGCGAGTGATGAATCGCAAAATAAAGGCGACGCGCAAAATAGCGCGAGCGCACAAAACAAAGGCGACGCGCAAAATAGCGCGAGTGATAAACTGCGCAAAACAGTGGGATGCGCAAAATAGTGCGACTGATAAACTGCACAAAACAGACCGATGCGCAAAATAGCGCGAGTGTGAACCGCACAAAACAGTGCGACGCGCAAAGTTGCGCGAGTGATAAACTGCACAAAATAGTCGGACGACCAAAATAGCGCGAGTGTGAATCGCACAAATAGGCGACGCGCAAAATAGCGCGAAAGTGTGAAATCGCACAAAATAAAGGCGACGCGCAAAATAGCGCGAGTGAGAAATCGCATAAAATAAAGGCGACGCGCAAAATAGCGCGAGTGATAAACCGCGACAAAATAAAGGCGACGCGCAAAATAGCGCGAGTGTGAAATCGCACAAAATAAAGGCGACGCGCGAAAATAGCGCGAGTGATAAATCGCACAAAACAAAGGCGACGCGCAAAATAGCGCGAGTGATAAACTGCACAAATAAGTGCGACGCGCAAAATAGCGCGAGTGTCAAACTGCACAAAACAGTGCGACGCGCAAAATAGCGCGTGTGAGAAACTGCACAAAACAGTGCGACGCGCAAAATACCGCGAGTGTCAAACTGCACAAAACGGTGCGACGCGCAAAATAGCGCGAGTGAGAAACTGCACAAAACAGTGCGACGCGCAAAATAGCGCGAGTGGTAAACTGCATAAAACAATGCGACGCGCAAAATAGCGCGATTGTCAAACTGCACAAAACAGTGCGACGCGCAAAATAGCGCGAGTGTCAAACTGCACAAAACAGTGCGACGCGCAAAATAGCGCGATAATGAAGACAAAACAAAGGCGACGCGCAAAATAGCGCGAGTGATAAATCGCACAAAACAAAGGCGACGCGCAAAATAGCGCGAGTGATAAATCGCACAAAACAAGGCGACGCGCAAAAATAGCGCGAGTGATAAAATCGCACAAAACAAAGGCGACGCGCAAAATAGCGCGAGTGAATCGCACAAAACAAAGGCGACGCGCAAAATAGCGCGAAAGTGAGAAATCGCACAAAATAAAGGCGACGCGCAAAATAGCGCGAGTGATAAATCGCACAAAATAAAGGCGACGCGCAAAATAGCGCGAGTGATGAATCGCAAAACAAAGGCGACGCCGCAAAAATAGCGCGAGGATGAATCGCACAAAACAAAGGCGACGCGCAAAATAGCGCGAAAGTGAAATCGCACAAAACAAAGGCGACGCGCAAAATAGCGCGAGTGATAAACCGCACAAAATAAAGGCGACGCGCAAAATAGCGCGAGTGATGAACCGCGACAAAACAAAGGCGACGCGCAAAATAGCGCGAGTGTGAATCGCACAAAATAAAGGCGACGCGCAAAATAGCGCGAGGTGAAACCGCACAAAACAAAGGCGACGCGCAAAATAGCGCGAGTGATAAATCGCACAAAACAAAGGCGACGCGCAAAATAGCGCGTGGATAAATCGAAAAAAGGCGACGCGCAAAATATAGTGATGAATCGCACAAAACAAAGGCGACGCGCAAAATAGCGCGAGTGATAAATCGCACAAAACAAAGGCGACGCGCAAAATAGCGCGAGTGATAAATCGCACAAAACAAAGGCGACGCGCAAAATAGCGCGAGTGATAAATCGCAAAATAAAGGCGACGCGCAAAATAGCGCGAGTGAATCAGACAAAACAAAGGCGACGCGCAAAATAGCGCGAGTGATAACCGCACAAAACAAGGCGACGCGCAAAATAGCGCGAAAGTGTGAATCGCGACAAAAATAAAGGCGACGCGCAAAATAGCGCGAAAGTGAATCGCACAAAATCAGGCGACGCGCAAAATAGCGCGAAAGTGATAAATCGCACAAAATAAAGGCGACGCGCAAAATAGCGAGTGTGAATCGCACAAAACAAAGGCGACGCGCAAAATAGCGCGAGTGATAAATCGCGACAAAATAAAGGCGACGCGCAAAATAGCGCGAGTGAAATCGCACAAAACAAGGCGACGCGCAAAATAGCGCGAGTGATAAATCGCACAAAATAAAGGCGACGCGCAAAATAGCGCGAGTGATAAATCGCACAAAAACAAAGGCGACGCGCAAAATAGTGCGAGTGTGAACTGCACAAAAAAGTGCGATGCGCAAAATAGCGAGTGATAAACTGCACAAACAAAGGCGACGCCGCAAAATAGCGCGAGTGATAAATCGCACAAAATAAAGGCGACGCGCAAAATAGCGCGAAAGTGAATCGCGACAAAACAAAGGCGACGCGCAAAATAGAGCGAGTGATAAAATGCACAAAACAGTGCGACCCGCAAAATAGCGCGAGTGATAAACTGTAAAAAACAGTGCCACGCGCAAAATAGCGCGAGTGTGAACTGCACAAAACAATGCGACGCGCAAAATAGCGCGAGTGATAAATTGTAAAAAACAGTGCAACGCGCAAAATAGCGCGAGTGTGAACTGCAAAAAACAGTGCGACGCGCAAAATAGCGCGAGTGATAAACTGTAAAAAACAGTGCGACGCGCAAAATAGCGCGAGTGATAAATTGCACAAAATAGTGCGACGCGCAAAATAGCGCGAGTGATAAACTACAAAAAAAAGTGCGACGCGCAAAATAGCGCGAGTGAATCGCACAAAATAAAGGCGACGCGCAAAATAGCGCGAGTGTGAAATCGCACAAAACAAAGGCGACGCGCAAAATAGCGCGAGTGTGAATCGCACAAAATAGGCGACGCGCAAAATAGCGCGAGTGTAAATCGCATAAAATAAGGCGACGCGCAAAATACCGCGAGAGAGAAACTGGACAAAACAGAGGGACGCGCAAAAAAGCGCGAGTGAGAAATCGCACAAAATAAAGGCGACGCGCACAATAGCGCGAGTGTGAATCGCACAAATCAATGCGACGCGCAAAATAGCGCGAAAAACCGCGACAAAATAAAGGCGACGCGC
Organism: Camellia lanceoleosa; assembly: GCA_025200525.1. Classification (NCBI taxonomy): domain Eukaryota; kingdom Viridiplantae; phylum Streptophyta; class Magnoliopsida; order Ericales; family Theaceae; genus Camellia; species Camellia lanceoleosa. Next base: position 179,471,209 of record CM045765.1, on the reverse strand, counting down.
AAAATAGCGCGAGTGATAAATCGCATAAAATAAAGGCGACGCGCAAAATAGCGCGAGTGTGAATCGCACAAAACAAGGCGACGCGCAAAATAGCGCGAGTGATAAATCGCATAAAACAAAGGCGACGCGCAAAATAGCGCGAGTGATAAATCGCACAAACAAAGGCGACGCGCAAAATAGCGCGAGTGTGAATCGCACAAAACAAAGGCGACGCGCAAAATAGCGCGAGTGAATCGCACAAAACAAGGCGACGCGCAAAATAGCGCGAGTGAATCGCGACAAAATAAAGGCGACGCGCAAAATAGCGCGAGTGATAAATCGCATAAAACAAAGGCGACGCGCAAAATAGCGCGAGTGTAAATCGCAAAAAAAGGCGACGCGCAAAATAGCGCGAAGTGTCAAATCGCACAAAATAAAGGCGACGCGCAAAATAGCGCGAGTGTGAATCGCGACAAAACAAAGGCGACGCGCAAAATAGCGCGAGTGTAAATCGCGACAAAACAAGGCGACGCGCAAAATAGCGAGTGATAAACCGCACAAAAGGCGACGCGCAAATAGCGCGAGTGATAAATCGCACAAAAAGGCGACGCGAATCGCACAAAACAAAGGCGACGCGCAAAATAGCGCGAGTGAAATCGCACAAAATAAAGGCGACGCGCAAAATAGCGCGAGTGATGAATCGCATAAAACAAAGGCGACGCGCAAAATAGCGCGAGTGATAAATCGCGACAAAATAAAGGCGACGCGCAAAATAGCGCGAGTGTGAATCGCACAAAACAAAGGCGACGCGCAAAATAGCGCGAGTCAAACCGCACAAAACAAAGGCGACGCGCAAAATAGCGCGAGTGATAAATCGCAAAAAAAGGCGACGCGCAAAATAGCGCGAGTGTGAATCGCACAAAACAAAGGCGACGCGCAAAATAGCGCGAGTGAAATCGCACAAAACAAAGGCGACGCGCAAAATAGCGCGAGTGATAAATCGACAAAATAAAGGCGACGCGCAAAATAGCGCGAGTGATAAATCGCACAAAATAAAGGCGACGCGCAAAATAGCGCGAGTGATAAATCGCACAAAACAAAGGCGACGCGCAAAATAGCGCGAGTGTGAATCGCGACAAAACAAAGGCGACGCGCAAAATAGCGCGAGTGATAAACCGCACAAAACAAAGGCGACGCGCAAAATAGCGCGAGTGTGAATCGCACAAAACAAAGGCGACGCGCAAAATAGCGCGAGTGATAAATCGTGACAAAATAAAGGCGACGCGCAAAATAGCGCGAGTGTAAATCGCACAAAAGGCGACGCGCAAAATAGCGCGAGATAAACCGCACAAACAAAGGCGACGCGCAAAATAGCGCGAGTGAATCGCACAAAATAAAGGCGACGCGCAAAATAGCGCGAGTGATAAATCGCACAAAACAAAGGCGACGCGCAAAATAGCGCGAGTGATGAATCGCACAAAACAAAGGCGACGCGCAAAATAGCGCGAGTGAAATCGCACAAAAAAGGCGACGCGCAAAATAGCGCGAAAGTGTGAATCGCACAAAACAAAGGCGACGCGCAAAATAGCGCGAGTGATAAATCGCATAAAACAAGGCGACGCGCAAAATAAAAGGCGACGCGCAAAATAGCGCGAGTGTGAATCGCACAAAACAAAGGCGACGCGCAAAATAGCGCGAGTGATAAATCGCGACAAACAAGGCGACGCGAAAATAGCGAAAGTGATATATTGCATAAAATAGTGCGACGCGCAAAATAGCGCGAAGTGTGAATCGCACAAAATAAAGGCGACGCGCAAAATAGCGCGAGTGTAAATCGCACAAAACAAAGGCGACGCGCAAAATAGCGCGAGTGTCAAACCGCACAAAACAAAGGCGACGCAAAATAGCGCGAGTGATAAATCGCACAAAACAAAGGCGACGCCGCAAAATAGCGCGAGTGTGAATCGCACAAAACAAAGGCGACGCGCAAAATAGCGCGAGTGATAAATCGCACAAAATAAAGGCGACGCGCAAAATAGCGCGAGTGTGAATCGCGACAAAATAAAGGCGACGCGCAAAATAGCGCGAGTGATAAATCGCACAAAATAAAGGCGACGCGCAAAATAGCGCGAGTGAAATCGCACAAAACAAAGGCGACGCGCAAAATAGCGCGAGTGATAAATCGCATAAAAAGAGGCGACGCGCAAAATAGCGCGAGTGTGAAATCGCATAAAATAAAGGCGACGCGCAAAATAGCGCGAGTGAGAAATCGCACAAAACAAAGGCGACGCGCAAAATAGCGCGAAAGTGATAAATCGCACAAAATAAGGCGACGCGCAAAATAGCGCGAGTGATAAATCGCACAAAATAAAGGCGACGCGCAAAATAGCGCGAGTGTGAAATCGCACAAAACAAAGGCGACGCGCAAAATAGCGCGAAAGTGATAAATCGTGACAAAACAAAGGCGACGCGCAAAATAGCAAATCAAAAAAGGCGACGCGCAAAATAGCGCGAGTGATGAATCGCAAAAATAGGCGACGCGCAAAATAGCGCGAGTGTGAAATCGCACAAACAAGGCGACGCGCAAAATAGCGCGAAGTTATAAATCGCACAAAATAAGGCGACGCGCAAAATAGCGCGAGTGTCAAATCGCGACAAAACAAGGCGACGCGCAAAATAGCGCGAGTGAAATCGCACAAAACAAAGGCGACGCGCAAAATAGCGCGAGTGTAAATCGCACAAACAAAGGCGACGCGCAAAATAGCGCGAGTGTGAATCGCGACAAAACAAAGGCGACGCGCAAAATAGCGCGAGTGAAAACCGCACAAAATAAAGGCGACGCGCAAAATAGCGCGAGTGATAAATCGCGACAAAACAAAGGCGACGCGCAAAATAGCGCGAGTGTAAACCGCACAAAAATAGGCGACGCTGAAAATAGCGCGAGTGTGAATCGCACAAAATAAAGGCGACGCGCAAAATAGCGCGAAAGTGATAAATCGCACAAAACAAGGCGACGCGCAAAATAGCGCGAAAGTGATGAATCGCACAAAATAGGCGACGCGCAAAATAGCGCGAAAGGTGTGAATCGCACAAAACAAAGGCGACGCGCAAAATAGCGCGAGTGAATCGCGACAAAACAAAGGCGACGCGCAAAATAGCGCGAGTGATAAATCGCACAAAAATAAAGGCGACGCGCAAAATAGCGCGAGTGTGAATCGCACAAAACAAAGGCGACGCGCAAAATAGCGCGAAAGTGATAAATCGCACAAAACAAAGGCGACGCGCAAAATAGCGCGAGTGTGAAATCAGACAAAATAAAGGACGCGCAAAATAGCGCGAGTGTGAATCGCACAAAACAAGGCGACGCGAAACAAAGGCGACGCAAAATAGCGCGAGTGATAAATCGCACAAACAAAGGCGACGCGCAAAATAGCGCGAGTGATAAATCGCACAAACAAAGGCGACGCGCAAAATAGCGCGAGTGATGAATCGCAAAAACAAGGCGACGCAAAAATAGCGCGAGTGAAATCGCACAAAATAAAGGCGACGCGCAAAATAGCGCGAGTGATAAATCGCACAAAATAAAGGCGACGCGCAAATAGCGCGAAAGTGATAAATCGCACAAATAAAGGCGACGCGCAAAATAGCGCGAGTGTGAATCGCACAAACAAAGGCGACGCGCAAAATAGCGCGAGAAATCGCACAAAACAAAGGCGACGCGCAAAATAGCGCGAGTGATAAATCGCACAAAACAAAGGCGACGCGCAAAATAGCGCGAGTGATAAATCGCACAAAATAAAGGCGACGCGCAAAATAGCGCGAGTGATGAATCGCACAAAACAAAGGCGACGCGCAAAATAGCGCGAGTGTCAAATCGCAAAAATAAAGGCGACGCCGCAAAATAGCGCGAGTGATAAATCGCACAAAACAAAGGCGACGCGCAAAATAGCGCGAGTGATAAATCGCACAAAACAAAGGCGACGCGCAAAATAGCGCGAGTGTGAATCGCACAAAACAAAGGCGACGCGCAAAATAGCGCGAGTGATAAATCGCGACAAAATAAAGGCGACGCGCAAAATAGCGCGAGTGTGAATCGCACAAAATAAAGGCGACGCGCAAAATAGCGCGAAAGTGAAATCGCAAAACAAAGGCGACGCGCAAAATAGCGCGAGTGATAAATCGCACAAAACAAAGGCGACGCGCAAAATAGCGCGAGTGATAAACCGCACAAAACAAAGGCGACGCGCAAAATAGCGCGAGTGTGAAATCGCACAAATAAAGGCGACGCGCAAAATAGCGCGAAAGTGAATCGCACAAAATAAAGGCGACGCGCAAAATAGCGCGAGTGTGAAATCGCACAAAAGTGCGACGCGCAAAATAGCGCGAGTGATAAATCGACAAAATAAAGGCGACGCGCAAAATAGCGCGACGTGTAAATCGCATAAAATAAAGGCGACGCGCAAAATAGCGCGAGTGTGAATCGCACAAAATAAAGGCGACGCAAAATAGCGCGAGTGTCAAATCGCACAAAAATAAAGGCGACGCAAAATAGCGCGAGGTAAAATCGCACAAAACAAAGGCGACGCGCAAAATAGCGCTTAGTGTGAAATACAAAACAAAGGCGACGCGCAAAATAGCGCGAGTGATAAATCGCACAAACAAAGGCGACGCGCAAAATAGCGCGAAAGTGTGAATCGCACAAACAAAGGCGACGCGCAAAAAATAGCGCGAAAGTGATAAATCGCACAAATAAAGGCGACGCGCAAAAATAGCGCGAGTGTGAATCGCACAAAATAAAGGCGACGCGCAAAATAGCGCGAGTGATAAATCGCACAACAAGGCGACGCGCAAAATAGCGCGAGTGATAAACCGCACAAAAACAAGGCGACGCGCAAAATAGCGCGAGTGTGAATCGCGACAAAATAAAGGCGACGCGCAAAATAGCGCGAGTGTCAAACAACACAAAACAGTGCGACGCGCAAAATAGCCCGAGTGTCAAACTGCAGAAAATAGTGCGACGCGCAAAATAGCGCGAGTGTCAAACTGCAGAAAACAGCGCGACGCGCAAAATAGCGCGAGTGATAAACTGCAAAAAACAGTGCGACGCGCAAAATAGCGCGAGTGATAAACTGCACAAAACAGTGCGACGCGCAAAATAGCGCGAGTGATGAACTGCACAAAACAGTGCGACGCGCAAAATAGCGCGAGTGTGAACTGCACAAAACAGTGCGACGCGCAAAATAGCGCGAGTGTCAAACTGCACAAAATAGTGCGACGCGCAAAATAGCGCGAGTGATAAACTGCACAAAACAGTGCGACGCGCAAAATAGCGCGAGTGTGAACTGCACAAAACAGTGCGACGCGCAAAATAGCGCGAGTGATAAACTGCACAAAACAGTGCGACGCGCAAAATAGCGCGAGTGTGAACTGCACAAAATGCGACGCGCAAAATAGCGCGAGTGTGAATCGCGACAAAACAAAGGCGACGCGCAAAATAGCGCGAGTGATAAATCGCACAAAATAAAGGCGACGCGCAAAATAGCGTAGCGCGAGTGAAATCGCACAAAACAAGGCGACGCGCAAAATAGCGCGAGTGTGAATCGCGACAAAGGCGACGCGCAAAATAGCGCGGTGAGAAATCGCACAAAACAAAGGCGACGCGCAAAATAGCGCGAGTGATGAATCGCGACAAAACAAAGGCGACGCGAAAAATAGCGCGAGTGTGAAATCGCACAAAACAAAGGCGACGCGCAAAATAGCGCGAGTGTGAACCGCGACAAAATAAAGGCGACGCGCAAAATAGCGCGAGTGATAAATCGCGACAAAACAAAGGCGACGCGCAAAATAGCGCGAGTGTGAATCGCACAAAATAAAGGCGACGCGCAAAATAGCGCGAAAGTGTGAATCGCGACAAAACAAAGGCGACGCGCAAAATAGCGCCAGTGAGAAATCAAGACAAAATAAAGGCGACGCGCAAAATAGCGCGAGTGAGAAATCGCACAAAATAAAGGCGACGCGCAAAATAGCGCAAGTGAAATCGCAAAATAAAGGCGACGCGCAAAATAGCGCGAGGTGAAATCGCACAAAATAAAGGCGACGCGCAACATAGCGCGATTGACAAACCGCACAAAACAAAGGCGACGCGCAAACTAGCGCGAAAGTGAAATCGCACAAAATAAAGGCGACGCGCAAAATAGCGCGAGTGTGAATCGCACAAAATAAAGGCGACGCGCAAAATAGCGCGAGTGTGAAATCGCACAAAACAAGGCGACGCGAAAACTAGCGCGGGAGAAATCGCACAAATAAAGGCGACCCGCAAAATAGCGCGAAAGTGAGAAATTGCACAAAATAAAGGCGACGCGCAAAATAGCGCGATCACAAACCGCACAAAATAAAGGCGACGCGCAAAATAGCGCGAAAGTGAGAAATCGCACAAAATAAAGGCGACGCCGCAAAATAGCGCGAAAGTGTGAATCGCGCAAAATAGTGCGACGCGCAAAATAGCGCGAGTGTGAACTGCACAAAACAGTGCGACGCGCAAAATAGCGCGAGTGTGAAACTGCACAAAACAGTGCGACGCGCAAAATAGCGCGAGTGTCAAACTGCACAAAACAGTGCGAAGCGCAAAATAGCGCGAGTGTGAACTGCACAAAACTGTGTGACGCGCAAAATAGCGCGAGTGTCAAACAGCTGAAAACAGTGCGACGCCCAAAATAGCGCGAGTGATAAACTGCACAAAACAGTGCGACGCGCAAAATAGCGCGAGTGAGAAACTGCACAAAATAGTGCGTCGCGCAAAATAGCGCGAGTGTCACACCGCACAAAATAGTGCGTCGTGCAAAATAGCGCAAGTGCGAACTGCACAAAACAGTGCGACGCGCAAAATAGCGCGATTGCTAAACTGCACAAAACAGTGCGACGCGCAAAATAGCGCTAGTGTCAAACTGCACAAAACAGTGCGACGCGCAAAATAGCGCGAGTGTCAAACGGCACAAAACAGTGCGACGCGCAAAATAGCGCGAGTGTCAAACAGCACAAAACACTGCGACGCGCAAAATAGCGCGAGTGTCAAACCGCACAAAACAATGCGACGCGCAATATAGCGCGAGTGATAAACTGCACAAAACAGTGCGACGCGCAAAATAGCGCGAGTGTCAAACCGCACAAAACAAAGGCGACGCGCAAAATAGCGCGAGTGATAAATCGCACAAATAAAGGCGACGCGCAAAATTGCGCGAGTGTGAATCGCACAAAACAAAGGCGACGCGCAAAATAGCACGAGTGTCAAATCGACAAAACAAAGGCGACGCAAAATAGCGCGAGTGATGAACTGCACAAACCAGAGCGACGCGCAAAATAGCGAGTGTGAAATCGCATAAAACTCAGGCGACGCGCGAAATAGCGCGAGTGATACACTGCACAAAACAGTGCGACGCGCAAAATAGCGAAAGTGTGGATTGCAGAAAACAGTGTGACGCACAAAATAGCGCGATCAAAATCGACAAAAACAAAGGCGACGCGAAACTAGCGCCAAGTGAGAAATCGCATAAAATAAAGGCGACGCGCAATATAGCGCGAGTGACAGACTGCACAAAACAATGCGTCGCGCAAAATAGCGCGGTGTGAATCGCACAAAATCGGCGACGCGCAAAATAGCACGAGTGATAAATCGCACAAAAAAGGCGACGCGCAAAATAGCGCGAAAGTTAAATCGCGACAAAACAAAGGCGACGCGCAAAATAGCGCGAAGTTTGAATCGCGACAAAACAAAGGCGACGCCAAAATAGCACGAAAAGTCAAATCGCGACAAACAAAGGACGCGCAAAATAGCGCGAGTGTGAACTGCACAAAACAGTGCGACGCGCAAAATAGCACGAGTGTCAAACTGCACAAAACAGTGCGACGCGCAAAGTAGCGCGAGTGATAAACTGCACAAAACAGTGCGACGCGCAAAATAGCGCGAGTGTGAACTGCACAAAACTGTGCGACGCGCAAAATAGCGCGAGTGATAAACTGCACAAAACAGGGCGACGCGCAAAATAGCGAAAGTGTGAACTGTAGAAAACAGTGCGACGCACAAAATAGCGCGACTGTCAAACTGCACAAAACAGTGCGACGCGGAAACTAGCGCCAGTGAGAAACTGCACAAAACAGTGTGACGCGCAAAATAGCGCGAGTGTCAAACTGCTCAAAACAGTGCGACACGCAAAATAGCGCGAGTGATAAACTGCACAAAACAGTGCGACGCGCAAAATAGCGCGAGTGTGAACTGCACAAAACAGTGCGACGAGCAAAATAGCGCGACTGTCAAACTGCACAAAACAGTGCGACGCGCAAACTAGCGCGAGTGAGAAACTGCACAAAACAGTGCGACGCGCAAAATAGCGCGAGTGTGAACTGCACAAAACAGTGCGACGCGCAAAATAGCGCGAGTGATAAACTGCACAAAACAGTGCGACGCGCAAAATAGCGCGAGTGTGAACTGCACAAAACAGTGCGACGCGCAAAATAGCGCGAGTGTCAAACTGCACAAAACAGTGCGACGCGCAAAATAGCGCGAGTGATAAACTGCACAAAACAGTGCGACGCGCAAAATAGCGCGAGTGTGAACTGCACAAAACAGTGCGACGCGCAAAATAGCGCGAGTGTCAAACTGCACAAAACAGTGCGACGCGCAAAATTGCGCGAGTGATGAACTGCACAAAACAGAACGACGCGCAAAACAGCGCGAGTGTGAACTGCACAAAACAGTGTGACGCGCAAAATAGCACGAGTGTCAAACTACACAAAACAGTGCGACGCGCAAAATAGCGCGAGTGATAAACTGCACAAAACAGTGCGACGCGCAAAATAGCGCGAGTGTGAACTGCACTGTAGACACCCCATTTTTGACCGACCTTAAGACTCAGATGTCATCAATTGAGCGCTTGGTGATGTTGCATATTGCGCTCGTTCTGAGGTTGTGGAGTCCCGGCTATGAGCCTTGCCTCCGGACTTCCGGACTCTTTTGTGTTTTGCCTCGGTTTGCGAACCAGACTTCATTTTCTCTGTTTTCTCTTCCCAAAGGGAGGGAGAGGTCTCGTGGACCATCTCTCGGGTCAGAGGGCTACGCTTTTGTGGTCGAGGCCATTTTGCCCATTTCGGAGCCCGGCTCCTTTTGGAGCCGCGCCGTCAGTGTGCCTCGGTTCGGGATCTGTTTAACCACCTGCTTGCCGTTTTTGGCATGCATCTTATTTACTCCTTTTGAGGGACACTCGTCCGAGAAACCAACTTCGTGGTCGAACACCACTTCCTGCCTCTAATGGCCCACTTTCGGCCCCGAATCACAGATTTCGCCCCGAGCCTTCGTTCTACATTTTTGGGCTCCGACCCGAACTTGAGATAGTCATATTTTCAGGTCCTTTCATGTTTGATTAAGGACCTTTTACTGTTTGACATCTCCATCTGTCACTTGCCTCTTTACCTCTTTTTTAGGCCTGTTTTGCATGGTATTTTAGGCATACTTGTGGGCTGTTTTGGGCTTGGTCATAAACTAAAAAGTATCTTATTTTGAGCCCCTATTCAACTTTGTTCAAGGGCTCTCGGCCATTTGAGACCTGAAGCTATCACTTATACCTTTAACCACCTTTTGGCCCTTTTTGGTGCACCCTTTGCTCAAGGCTTCTTGAGGAAGCCTTGACCCCTTGTCTTGGCTTCCTCAAAAACCCTACCAGCTGTATTAGCTTCCTCTAGAAGCCGCAAACCCTTTGCACCCTTTGCCCCTTTCATTTGGCTTCTTGGAGAAGCCAAGAACCTTTGCCTTTGCCTATTTAAAGAGCCCTTCTCTCCCATTGCAAAAGGTTGGAGACTTTGGAACAAAAAACTAGAGAAATATATGTATATCTGATATATACATATACATCCCTCCATCTCTCAATATATCTCTCTCATTCCACCTCCAAACACCCTCGTTCTTGGGCCATTCCTTCACCACCACCTAGCACCACCACCACCACTCCATTTCCAGCGGCTTGGAGGTCTTCTCAGAGGCTAGGAGGCACTGTTTTTCAGTCAAAAGAGCAGCCAAGAGTTAGTCTTCAAGGGTGAGTTCTCATTCTCCCTTTTCTAACCTTTTCTTGATCCATATCTAAGCCTTGCTTGCAAGCACTTTTCGGCTCCGACCCAAACTTCAAATAGTCTTATTTTAGGGTCCTCTTCATGTTTGATTGAGGACCCCTTGCTTTTTGGTGATAGCATCTAGCACCTATCTCTTTACCCCCTTGTATGCCATGATTCTTGCATAGTATATTTGGCTGATGTATAACCTGTTTTTGAGCATGTAATAAACTGTAAGTAGGCTTATTTTGAGCCCTTCTTCAACATTGAAGAAGGGATCAACCATTTTTGGTAACTCTATCTTGCACTTGTTGCATAATCTCTTCTATTTACCGTAATTTTGCATGCTTTGTTAGCCTACCATGCTTCTGTTTTTGGGTCTTTGACAGGCCTGAAAAGTGTCTTATTTTGACCCCCTGTACATGTCTCATGAAGGGTCTTTGACTGTTTGATGCACCCTTTATATACCTCATGTTGTGGCCTCATTTTGCCCTTGTTTTGCATGACATTTTGAGCCTATTTGTATACTGATTTCGGCTCGGCCATCTGCTTTAAATAGCCATATTTTTGGTCCCTCTACAATATTGTAGAAGGGCCCTCACTTGTTTGGAGCCTCCATGTATCGGTTATCTCTTTGCCCTCCTTGTGGCCCTTTCCATGCGTAGGATTTTTCCCATACTTGTATGTGTTTTTGTGGCCATGTAATAAACTGAAAAATGCTTGTTTTGGGACTGTCTAGCTGCTGTCTTCATACTTCATGTTCATAACTTGCACGTTTGGCATAGCTATAGGCCATTTCGGGTGCAAAAATTCATGTTTCGGGACTATTCCGTGCATCAGGTGTACTTTGGCCATGATTCGGGACTGTTTTCCCCCACATTTCAGTGCTGAAATTCCATTAGCATGTTTGCATATCATTTGCCATGCCATTTCATGCCTTTATGTCATGTCATTACCGGTTTATGTGTCTGCAGCACGATTTCGAGGCACTTCATTTTCATCTCACGGCCTCTTATGTGAGTGTGGTTGAGGCTCTCTCATGTTAGTATAAGTCCATGTTGCATTGTATATGCCATTTTAGCCATATTGCATTGTATATGCCATCGCCTCGGTTTGCGTGCAAGTGTGCACGCATTTCGAGGCGCCTCATTTGCATCTTATGGCCACTGTTTTAGGCTTGTTTGAGGCTGTCTAATCTAGTTTAAGTCCATTCCCTCATGTGTTGTAGCATGCTTACTTTGTATGTGTTGCTTAGGTTGTGTGCCTAGCATGTTTATATACTTGCATGTTCTTATTGCATGATTAGATTGCATGCTTAGGTTGCATTTGACATACATGCTTTACCTCTTGAATTGAGTATGATAGAGGTTGAGCTCTTTGTTTGTTTATGTGCATTTCATTCCACATTGAAGTTGCACACTTTGGCTTCTTGGGCCATCATGCATTGCAATGCGTGATTGGTGGCCCGGGGGTCGAGGGCCATGCTCCCTTGAGTCCATTGCATGATAGGGAGTGTGTCCGTGCATACATTTGTCCCAAATTCCATACCATGCTCGCTGTCGTCATTGCCGTCAAAACTGCTCTCGCAGAATTTAGTGCCGACCGGCACTCTTCTGTGCCGACCGGCACACTTTTTGTGCCGATAATCTCAATTGCAGCCGGTGGCCAAACCCTACAGCCGATGGTCCAACCCTTCAGCCGGTGGTAATATTCAGGGTATGTGGAAGGTGTCCCAGGACTCTGGCAATTTTCCAGAGAGGCAGGGCAGCAAGTGTAGAGGGAACAAAGGCATGGTGCGGGTTCCCGGGCAAGGCGGACATCGAGCATGCATCATTCGCGCATCCCGAGGCGAGGGGCTGTGGCCCCCTTTTATTTCACATTTATTTATTCAGTAATTAGAATTTGTAATATTTATTCATTTATTTTTGGATCAGATATTATTTTGGTCCCTCCGAGTGAGGGCGCAATTGTAATAAGTGTGGGTGAGTGTGTGTATGTCTTCCAACCCCCACTTCTTTCTTCCCTTTTATTTACCTACTTATGATGGTAGATTAGGGCATATTTAAATTAACATACCTTATGCAATGCATGTGTGCATCCACGCATTTGTTGACATGCATCGGGCTCGGTACATCATACAAACTGCATCGTACTTTCAATTCCAAATTGAATACGTGATAGTTGTAGCATTTCACATGCCATGCTTAGGATAGCCGAGCCTGCCTAGATTACATCTTTGCATGTGTTGCATTAGACATTTCAGTATGCTTAGGTCCATGCATGGATTTCTAATAAGCTTCTGTTTTGGCTTGGAGTACTAGGTGAGCTTTTATGCTTTAGCATATCGCATGCGTGTGAATGTTGCCATAATAGCATGATTACCATGAGGCCAGCTGCTTATGTGATATAACTGCTTGAATGCCTATGGATGGAGGTTGAATTACCTAAATTGGGACAATGCATTAAAAACTGTGAGTTTTAAGCCCACTAGTTAGTGGCAAAATCATCTTTTCTAAAGCCCACTTGAGAGTGGCAAAACCTGCATTTTAGCTTACTTGCGAGTAGCAAACCGTTTTCAAAACAAACATGTAGTGTTTTGTTCCAACTTAGGCGATTTGGTCTATACTTGTTTGCTGTACGCATAGCGTAGTAATTCTAGGCTAATAACCGGAATAAGAGCATATAAGGTTTTCAAAATAAGATATCACGGTTAGTAGAGGCCGGTCTTCGGACCGGGCGAAAGGGGGTGCTCATAGCTGACCTTCCCCGATCGTACTCCCGAGCCAAGACCACTTTGGTGATGACGGACACGTGGCCTTCGGCACCGAGTCAGGGTTTCCTAAATTTCCCATTTTAAAATATTTAGGTGGCGACTCTGTAATCTGGCAAAGCAGTCCATGTTTGGCACTACTCTTCAAAATATGTTTTTCTTCAAAACGATTTGCCGGATTTGGACTCTTTGGTTCAGATTTAGATCCGTGACACGAATTGAGTCCGAACTGTTAGATGGAAGCCCACGGGCGCGTCTACAGTTTCTGGCGACTACGCTGGGGATTTTTAGAGAGCTTGACTCGAACTCGTGATATCCTGTTTTGACTACATTTATGTGTTTCTTTGCATTGCATGTGCATTGGTGCGCCTAGGACACCATGTTGGCCATCTGCTATTCCTGAGCGGTTTGCCGGAGGCTTGTCTTGTCAAGACATGTCTATAAGGCTGACCGGTTGCGGGCTCTGCCAGTATGGGAACACAAACCCCGGTTTTACCGGGGCACCCTCTTTGACCATTCGACCTAGTGCATAGTCAGAATCTATAGTGACCATTCCAAACTAGGACAGGTTGCTTACCCGATGTTAGGCTGTTTGAAACCGCTGCGTGCATAGTGAAACCCTAGCTCCTGACAAAATAGGACAGAGAAACCCTACCCCAACATAGGGGTGTATTGGCTCTCTTTTACATGCTATGTGCTTTTAGAGTGTATCTCTACAGGGAATGCATATATCGGGCCATAGTCTGTATCCGCCTACGGGCACCAAGATAGTATTTTTGAGAATCGCTATATCTCATGGGTATCATCGATTCAGATTTGGGGTAGTGATTTTTGGGAACAAAGGATCGCACAGAACACACTGCTCACCGTCAGATCTATTTTGGTGAAGTTGAGCTGAGATGCTGTCTGTTTCCCCTTTTGCTAAGTAGTCTTGGAACCATAGCTTCAGAAGGGTTTGATATACCCCGGGTACTCTAGACCTGTGTTGTTATGTGATCAGGGGATGAACCACTTGGCTTGCGTGCTCGCTTACTTCAGATGTGATGGATGGCACGCGACTATTTTGAGCATTTGTGAATGCCGCTTATCCTACCTTCCGACTTGGGTATTAAGGCTCGCTTGTTGTATCGAGTCACCATGTTGAGTCTGGTTTTGTTGTATCAAGTCAGCCTTGTTGAGTCTGTTCGCTGTATCGAGTCATCCTGAGTTGAGTCTCGTTGTATTGAGTCACCCCTGTTGAGTCTGTCTCGTTATATCGAGTCACCCCTGTTGAGTCTGCCTCATTGTATCAAGTCAACCCTGTTGAGTCTGTCTCGTTGTATCAAGTCAGTTCTGTTTTGTTAGAGTCGGGTGATGTCGGGGGTGTTACCTTGGACATCACTTGCTTGTTTTGTGCTTGTCTTTTCATTTTGTTTTGAGTCTGTTTCTGCCTGGAGCCAGTAACACCAACAAATTTGAATGAACAACAGTGATTTTCACACTCTTGTGTTTGCTTCTGCCGTGTGCTAGTTATGCCGGGATTTGAATGAAATGGCAGTGCATTCCACCTGCTCTCTTGTGCCTTAAAGTCATTGTAATGACCTGAGTTTCTCAAAACTTTTTCGAACACTGCAGTGAAAACGAAGAGGAAGGAATTCCTTGGGATTTGCAAAAATTTGATCAATTGAGAGAAAGAGAGGCGTGCTAAGCCCTTAATGAACGAAATCATGCTTGTTAGTGTGAGTACTGAGAAGGACCCTAGCTTTGATCCAGATTGGTCCTACATCGTTTTTAGCGAGCGATTTGTCGCTTTCTTAAAAACTTTCAAAAAATGTTTTGCGGTCCTCGCGAAGACATGTGTGGCATCGCTTCTGAGATTGTGCACCTAGGATCGCCTCACCGAGACTCGACCCTCATTTTCAACCTTGGACTCAAACTCGTAATGTTCAACGGTTAACTATAACGTGAGGCCTGTGAGACCAGATTCAAAGCAGTCCTCGAACAAGAGGCACCAAAGTCAGACCAAGAAGATCAAACCTCATCAGAAGAAGCTTGCAAAGCTAGATCAGAAGCACCCCTCGAACTAGGGGCAAAAAAAATATCCGATGTGCTCGAAGAACCAAAGGTGGATCTTTCTGCAAATCAATACAACAGCCACTCTCCTGGATACAGAGGGCTTCAATCTCAAAACCATTTGGCATGGACTTGTTATACTTTTACCCTTTGAGAGGCTCGCTGGGCCGAAAACCCGGAAGGGCGGCCCAGGCAAAAGTTAGAGTAAAGAAAAGAATGAAGAAAAAGAAAAAGAGAAAAAATGCAAAGATACAAAAAATGCAAAAAAGAAAAGAAAAATGCAAAAAAGAAGAAGAAAAAGGATTGAAAAGAAAAAAAAAAAGAGAAAAGAAAAGAAGAACAAAGCTCGCAAGGTCGAAAACCTGCAATGGGCGCCTTGGCAAAAGTTAGAGCCTAAAAATGAGAGGTTAAATACCCGAGTGTACCTTAAACCCGAACTACGTAAGGCTTGATTCCCATGTTTGGGATACGTAGGCAACTTCACTTTGAAGTCCAGCCACAAACACTTCAAATTCGATTGTGTCCATGTGATGGTTTTGGCCATCTTTGTCTTCTCTGTATCTGAGAGTCTGGTTGTGTTCATCGCTCCGAGGACTGACTACAATGTGTCATGCATCATCCAAACAAGGGCAACTTTCCGCTGCCATTCAAAAACGCCGCGTGTCACTTTAAACAAGGCAACTTTCCGCTTTGCAAAGGTCCTTCGTATAAGGGCAATTTTCCATTGCTATGGATCTGAGGTTGTGCATCTCAACAAGAGGTTCCGTGTTTGAGCAAAGGACTGCTTGCAAAAACAGTTTTTGGGAATTTTTACTGAGGTTGACTGATTTTCTCTAGAAAATTATTCCATTTTTCCAAAATTGGACCGTTTTCTTGGACCCAAAAAAGGAAAATTTTCAGTGCTCATAGCCTGACTTGCATGATTTCAAATCAAAAATCGAACAAGTGTTAATCTAACTCTCACATTGGTCAAAACTATTTTAGTAGAAAACCAAAACAAAAAATGGTCGAAATGATGAACTAGGGGCACAGTTGAGTCAGGCTTCCTGTCTTTCCCCATTGTCAACACGCTCGCCAAGAAGGGCACTCTACCTGCCGGAAAAGGCACAACTGAGGTTAACAACAAAAGGGCTGAAAGCTCTCAACATCCTCCAAGCAGCGAAGTATCAAGTCAAGTGCGAAGCACGAACTGGAATGGATCAAGATATTCCACTCCATCATCTGGATAGATCAGATCATGTCCAAACTCCCCAGCAGAGCATCAATTAACTGATGTCAATTGCAGATTTGCTGCACACCCAGTTGTAGCATAACCCTTTGTGGGGAAGTTCACTCAAGCAGAAGAAAGAGAATCTAGCAGAATGCTAGGGGCAAAAGCCCGCAACTTCTTGTCTACCCATCAACCACCCAGGGGAGGGATAAAAAATGAGAGATTAAAGAATAGAGAGATGTGCGTTGAGAGAAAAAGTGAGAAAAGGGCTTTTTCGTGAAAAATAGAGCTTGAGGGCCGAGTGATGTGAGGATCACAAATGAGAAAGGGTGGGAAACACTACCCGGTGAAACAGGCTCCCTGTGCGCATTTGAGTCTTTCGTTGTGTTTTGTTTGTCTCGATTCTTGTTTGGAGTCGTTTCAAGTGTCAATAGATGTGTTTAGGTTGTTTACCTTTATTTTCCGTTGTTGGGTCGTCTTTGCTGTGTTCAGTTGTAGGCTCAATACCCAGTTAAGAACTCATTTCTTAATTTCAAAAAAAAAATTCATCTTGTGTGCTCAGAGTGCTGTGTCATTCTCCACATTTGTGCAAAAAAGGAATTTGTTCTTTCAAAAACTGCAAGGTTCAACCCAAATCATGTGAGAATAGTAAAATCAGGATCTATCTGAAGCTATATAGGTTCCAGACTGCAAAGCAAAAGAAAAGAAGGAAAATCGAAGCATCTGAGTGTGCTTCACCTCCAAAGAAATTCCGTGGATGTACCCTTCAAGCCTTGTCAATGTTCAAGTATGGGTGTGCCTCTACCTCAAGTTCAAAACGTTTCGCGAAGTATCAACTCATGTCTCCGACACGTAGCTCATTGTCGGCTTTGCATGCACGAGTCGTATCCTTTCGAATCTATTGTGACTTCGAGAGGTAAATCGGAGGTTGCATTTGAATTGGTCTCGTTAAAGCGCAGTATTTCCTTATTTGACATTTTATTTCAAACACACCGCTGAGATTGCATCGAATATGCATTGATTATTGTGCATGCATGTGTATACACACTGCCCCACTTGCATTATGTCGATGATCCATTGCATTGTTATGCACCCACTTCATTTGCATCGTGATGCACATCCCAATTGCATTTTATGCACTCATTTCACTTGCTTGTCATGCATGTTTCGCCTACATTGATTGTGCGCCTTTTTACTTGCTTCCATCTTTCCTCTCTGCGGTACTACGCCGAGAGGTTTCTTCTTTCCTCTCGCGGTACCACGCCGAGAGGCTTTTCTTTCCTTTCTTCTCGATGTACTACCGAGAGGTTTCTTTTTGCTTTCCTCTTTCCTCTCGCGGTACTACGCCGAGAGGCTTTTCTTTCCTCTCTCGCTGTACCACGCTGAGTGGTTTCTTTTTGCTTTCCTCTTTCCTCCGCTATGGTACTATGTCGATGAGGTTTCTCTTTGCCTTTCCTTCTTCTCTTGGCGGTACTACCGAGAAATTTTATCCTTCTTCTCTTGGCGGTACTACACCGAGAAATTTTATCCTTCTTCTCCGGTACTATGCCGAGAAATTTTATCTTTCTTCTCTTGCGGTACTACCGAGAAATTTTATCCTTCTTCTCTGCGTACTACCGAGAAATTTTATCTTTCTTCTCGCGGTACTACCGAGAAGTGTTGCTCTTCCTCTCCGTGCACGATACATCGAGAGATTTTGTGCTTGAGACCGGTTTTCTGAGTCGCTTAGCCTTTCTCCGCCAAGAAGACGCCGTGGAGAATTGCATAATTCTCTTACATCCTTTCGCATTGTAGTGTAGATTGGCATATTCTAGCTTATAACGCTGTACGCGTGTTTATTACGCCTTTCTTTGCATGATCATAAGTTATGCTCGGCTTGCATTATCATTTGCATTTTGCCCCGCCGGGCGCATATCTTTATCTCAGTAGCTTGTGTGCTTTGTCTAAGTCTTCGCCTTGTCAAAAATGGGACGCTCGGCTTTGACATTCACTCCCGCTATTCTTATGACTTTCGAAGTTTTGTCAAGAGGGCAAATCAGAGACACCCCATTTTTGACCGACCTTAAGACTCGATGTCATCAATTGAGCGCCGGTGATGTTGCATATTGCGCTGCCGTTTCGAGGTTGTGGAGTCCCTGCCACGAGCCTTGCCTCCCGACTTCCGGACTTTTTTGTGCTTTGCCGGTTATGCAACTGCATTCATTTTCTATTTTCTTCCCAAAGGAGGGAGAGAGGTCTCAGGACCATCTCTCAAGAGTCAGAGGCTACGCTTTTGTGGTCGAGGCCATTTTGCCCATTTTGAGTCTTGCTCCCTTTCGTGAGCCGTCAAGGTGCCTCGCCTCGTTCCAGACTGCCTAACCACCTCCGCTTGCCTGCTTTTGCATGCATCTTATTTACTCCCTTTTGAGGGACACTGGGGTCCGAGTAACCAACTTCGTGGTCGCACACCACTTCAAGTGTTTCAATGCCCCACTTTCTGGCCCTAAATCATGTGATTTCCCTCCGAGCCTTCGTTCTACATTTTTGTGCTACGACCCGAACTTGAGATAGTCATATTTTTAGGTCCTTTTCATGTTTGATTAAGGACCTTTTACTGTTTGACATCTCCATCTGTCACTTGTCTCTTTACCTCTTTTTTAGGCCTGTTTTGCACGGTATTTTAGGCATACTTGTGGGCTGTTTTGGGCTTGGTCATAAACTAAAAAGTGTCTTATTTTGAGCCCCTCTTCAACTTTGTTCAAGGGATCTCTTCCATTTGAGACTCGCAGCTATCACTTATACCTTTAACCACCTTTTGGCCCTTTTTGGTGCACCCTTTGCTCAAGGCTTCTTGAGGAAGCCTTGACCCCTTGTCTTGGCTTCCTCAAGAAGCCTACCAGCTGTATTAGCTTCCTCTAGAATCCACAAACCCTTTGCACCCTTTGCCCCTTTCATTTGGCTTCTTGGAGAAGCCAAGAACCTTTGCCTTTGCCTATTTAAAGAGCCCTTCTCTCCCATTGCAAAAGGTTGGAGACTTTGGAACAAAAAACCAGAGAAATATATGTATATCTGATATATACATATACATCCCTCCATCTCTCAATATATCTCTCTCATTCCACCTCCAAACACCCTCGTTCTTGGGCCATTCCTTCACCACCACCTAGCACCACCACCACCACTCCAATTCCAGTGGCTTGGAGGTCTTCTCAGAGGCTAGGAGGCACTGTTTTTCAGTCAAAAGGGCAGCCAAGAGTTAGTCTTCAAGGGTGAGTTCTCATTCTCCCTTTTCAAACCTTTTCTTGATCCATATCTAAGCCTTGCTTGCAAGCACTTTTGGGCTATGACCCAAACTTCAAATAGTCTGATTTTGGGGTCCTCTTCATGTTTGATTGAGGACCCCTTGCTTTTTGGTGATAGCATCTAGCACCTATCTCTTTACCCCCTTGTATGCCATGATTCTTGCATAGTATATTTGGCTGGTGTATAACCTATTTTTGAGCATATAATAAACTGTAAGTAGGCTTATTTTGAGCCCTTCTTCAACATTGAAGAAGGGATCAACCATGTTTGGTAACTCTATCTTGCACTTGTTGCATAATCTCTTCTATTTACCGTAATTTTGCATGCTTTGTTAGCCTATCATGCTTCTGTTTTTGGGTCTTCGACAGGCCTGAAAAGTGTCTTATTTTGACCCCCTGTACATGTCTCATGAAGGGTCTTTGACTGTTTGATGCGCCCTTTATATACCTCATGTTGTGGCCTCATTTTGCCCTTGTTTTGCATGACATTTTGAGCCTATTTGTATACTGATTTTGGCTCGGCCATCTGCTTTAAATAGCCATATTTTTGGTCCCTATACAACATTGTAGAAGGGCCCTCACTTGTTTGGAGCCTCCATGTATCGGTTATCTCTTTGCCCTCCTTGTGGCCCTTTCCTTGCGTAGGATTTTTCCCATACTTGTATGTGTTTTTGTGGCCATGTAATAAACTGAAAAATGCTTGTTTTGGGACTGTCTAGCTGCTGTCTTCATACTTCATGTTCATGTCTTGCACCTTTGGCATAGCTATAGGCCATTTCGGGTGCCAAAATTCATGTTTCGGGACTATTCCGTGCATCAGGTGTACTTTGGCCATGATTCGGGACTGTTTTCCCCCACATTTCAGTGCTGAAATTCCATTAGCATGTTTGCATATCGTTTGCCATGCCATTTCATGCCTTTATGTCATTATTCGGGTTTATGCGTGTCTGCAGCACGCATTTCGAGGCACTTCATTTTCATCTCACGGCCTCTTATGTGAGTGTGGTTGAGGCTCTCTCATGTTAGTATAAGTCCATGTTGCATTGTATATGCCATTTTAGCCATATTGCATTGTATATGCCATCGCCTCAGTTTGCGTGCAAGTGTGCACGCATTTCGAGGCACCTCATTTTCATCTTATGGCCACTGTTTTAGGCTTGTTTGAGGCTGTCTAATCTAGTTTAAGTCCATCCCCTCATGTGTTGTAGCATGCTTACCTTGTATGTGTTGCTTAGGTTGTGTGCGTAGCATGTTTATATACTTGCATGTTCATATTGCATGATTAGATTGCATGCTTAGGTTGCATTTGACATGCATGCTTTACCTCTTTAATTGAGTATGATAGAGGTTGAGCTCTTTGTTTGTTTATGTGCATTTCATTCCACATTGAAGTTGCACACTTTGGCTTCTTGGGCCATCATGCATTGCAACGCGTGATTGGTGGCCCGGGGGTCGAGGGCCATGCTCCCTTGAGTCCATTGCATGATAGGGAGTGTGTCCGTGCATACATTTGTCCCAAAATTCCATACCATGCTCGCTGTCGGTCATTGCCAAAACTGCTCGCTGAATTTAGTGCCGATCGGCACTCTTCAAGGCCGACAGCACACTTTTTGTGCCGAGCATCTCAATTGCAAATGGTGGCCAAACCTCAGAGTCGATGGTCCAACCCTTCACCGGTGGTAATATTCGTGGTATGTGGAAGGTGTCCCAGACTCGCAATTTTCCAGAGAGACAGGCAAGCAAAGCAGAGGGAACAGAGGCATGGTGCGGGTTCCTGCAAGGCGGACATCGAGCATGCATCATTCACAAGATCTCGAGGCGAGGGTCAGGGCCCCTTTATTTCACATTTATTTATTCAAGAATTAGAATTTGTAATATTTATTCATTTATTTTGGATCAGATATTATTTTGGTCCCTCCGAGTGAGGGCGCAATTGTAATAAGTGTGGGTGAGTGTGTGTATGTCTTGCAACCCCACTTTTTCTTCCCTTTTATTTACCCGCTATGATGGTAGATTAGGCATATTTAAATTAACATACCTTATGCAATGCATGTGCATCCACGCATTTGTTGACATGCATCGGGCTCTGCACATCATACAAACCGCATCGCACTTTCAATTCCAAATTGAATACGTGATAGTTGTAGCATTTCACATGCCATGCTTAGATAGCCGAGCCCTAGATTACATCTTTGCATGTGTTGCATTAGACATTTCAAGATGCTTAGGTCCATGCATGGATTTCTAATAAGCTTCTGCTTTTGGCTTGGAGTACTAGGTGAGCTTTTATGCTTTAGCATATCGCATGCGTGAATGTTGCCATAATAGCATGATTACCATGAGGCTAGCCGCTATGTGATATAACTGCTTGAATGCCTATGGATGGAGGTTGAATTACCTAAATTGGGACAACACATTAAAAACTGTGAGTTTTAAGCCCACTAGTTAGTGGCAAAATCATCTTTTCTAAAGCCCACTTGAGAGTGGCAAAACCTGCATTTTAGCCTACTTAAGTAGTAGCAAACCGCTTTTCAAAACAAACATGTAGTGTTTTGTTCCAACTTAGGCGATTTGGTCTATACTTGTTTGTCAGGCGCATAACGAAAGTAATTTAGGCTAATAACCGAATAAGAGCATATAAGGTTTTCAAAATAAGATATCACTTAGTAGAGGTCGGTCTTCGACCGAGCGAAAGGGGTGCTCATAGTCGACCTTCCCGATCGCACCTAAGCTCCCGAGCCAAGACCACTTTGGTGATGACACGTATTCTTCGCACCAGTCGTGGTTTCTAAATTTCCATTTTAAAATATTTAGGTGGCGACTCAGAATCCGGGCAAAGCACCATGTTTGGCACTACTTTTCAAAATCTATTTTTCTTCCAAACGACGGTCGGATTTGGACTCTTTGGTTCAGATGAACCGTGACACAAATTGAGTCCGAATCGTTAGATGGAAGCGCGCTCTACATGCACAAAACAAAGGCGACGCGCAAAATAGTGCGAAAGTGATAAACCGCGACAAAAAAGGCGACGCTAAGAAACTAGCGCGAGTGTGAATCGCGACAAAACAAAGGCAACGCGCAAAATAGTGCGAGTGATAAGTCGCGACAAATAAAGGCGACGCCAAAATAGCGCGAGGATGATAAGTCGCAAGAAAAAGGCGACGCTACGAAATAGCGCGAGTGTGAATCAAGCGAAAATAAAGGCGACGCGCAAAATAGCGCGAAGTGTCAAACAAGACAAAATCGGTGACGCGCAAAATAGCACGAAAGTGTCAAATCGCGACAAAACAAAGGCGCGCGCAAAATACCGCTATAGTGTGAACTCCACAAACAAAGGCGATGCACAAAGTAGCGCGAAAGTGTCAAAATCAGAGAAAATAAAGGCGACGCGCAAAATAGCGCGAGTGATAAACAAGACAAACAAAGGCGACGCGCAAAATAGCGCGAGTGTGAATCGCACAAAATAAAGGCGACGCGCAAAATAGCGCGAGTGATGAATCGCGACAAAACAAAGGCGACGCCGCAAAATAGCGCGAGTGTGAATCGCAAAACAAAGGCGACGAAAAATAGCGCGAAAGTGTCAAACAGCACAAAACAGTGCGACGCGCAAAATAGCGCTTAGTGTCAAATCGCGACAAAATAAAGGCGACGCGCAAAATTGCACGAGTGTCAAACGCAGAAAACAGTGCGACGCGCAAAATAGCGCGAGTGTGAATCGCATTAAATAAAGGCGACGCCGCAAGCGCGAAATAAGTAGCGCGTAAGAATCGCGACAAAATAAAGGCGACGCGCAAAATTCCGCGGTGATGAATCGCACAAAACAAGCAGACGCGCAAAATAGCGCGAGTGTGAAATGCGCAAAACAATGCGACGCCAAAATGGCACGAGTGTCAAATCGCACAAAATAAAGGCGACGCCGTAAAATTGCGCGAGTGTGAACAGCACAAAACAGTGCGACACGCAAAATAGCACGAGTGATAAACTGCACAAAACAAAGGCGACGCGAAAATAGCGTAAGTGTGAAATCAGAAAAAGGCGACGCGCAAAATAGCGGGAGTGTCAAATCAAGACAAAACAAAGGCGACGCGCAAATAGCGGATCGAGAAATCGCACAAATAAAGGCGACGCGCATAATAGCGCGAGTGTGAATCGCACAAGGCGCGCGCAAAATAGCGCGTAGTGATAAATTGCACAAAATCGCGCGACGCAAAATAGCGCGAGTGATAAATCGCACAAAAGGCGACGCGCAAAATAGCGCGAGTGTGAATCAGCAGGTAAAATAGTGCGACGCAAAATAGCGCGAGTGACAAACAAAGACAAAACAAAGGTGACGCCGCGCAAAATAGCACGAGTGTCAAATCGCACAAAATAAAGGCGACGCGCAAAATAGCGCAGTGTGAATCGCGACAAAATAAAGGCGATGCGCAAAGTAGCGCGAAAAGTCAAATCAGAGAAATAAAGGCGACGAGCAAAATAGCGCGAGTGATAAATCGCATAAAAAAGGCGACGCGCAAAATAGCGCGAGTGTGAATCGCAAAAACAAAGGCGACGCGCAAAATAGCGCGAGTGATAAATCGCGACAAAACAAAGGCGACGCGCAATAGGGCGTAGTGTGAATCGCACAAACGGGCGACGCAAAATAGCGCGAGTGTCAAATCGCAAAACAAAGGCGACGCGCAAAAATAGCGATCGCGACAAAACAATGCGACGCGCAAAATAGCGCGAGTGATAAACTGCACAAAACAGTGCGACGCGCAAAATAGCGCGAGTGTGAACTGCACAAAACAGTGCGACGCGCAAAATAGCGCGAGTGATAAACTGCACAAAACAGTGCGACGCGCAAAATTGCGCGAGTGATGAACTGCACAAAACAGTGCGACGCGCAAAACAGCGCGAGTGTGAACTGCACAAAACAGTGCGACGCGCAAAATAGCACGAGTGTCAAACTGCACAAAACAGTGCGACGCGCAAAATAGCGCGAGTGATAAACTGCACAAAACAGTGCGACGCGCAAAATAGCGCGAGTGTCAAACTGCACAAAACAGTGCGACGCGCAAAATAGCGCGAGTGTGAACTGCACAAAAGAATTCGACGCGCAAAATAGGGCGAGTGATAAATTGCAAAAAACAGTGTGACGCGCAAAATTGCGCGAGTGATGAACTGCACAAAACAGAGTGACGCGCAAAACAGCGCGAGTGTGAACTGCACAAAACAGTGCGACGCGCAAAATAGCACGAGTGTCAAACTGCACAAAACAGTGCGACGCGCAAAATAGCGCGAGTGTAAACTGCACAAATAGTGCGACGCGCAAAATAGCGCGAGTTATAAACTGCACAAAACACTGCGACGCGCAAAATAGCGTGGCGTGTGAACTATAGAAAACAAAGGCGACGCGCAAAATAGCGGGAGGTCAAATCGCACAAAACAAAGGCGACGCGCAAAATAGCGGGAGGAGAAATCGCACAAAACAAAGGCGACACGCAAAATAGCGCGAGTGTGAATCGCGACAAAACAAAGGCGATGCGCAAAACAGCACGAGTGAGAAATCGCACAAAATAAAGGCGACGCGCAAAATAGCGTAAGTGTGAATCGCAAAATAAAGGCGACGCAAAATAGCGCGAGTGTCAAATCGCGACAAAACAAGGCGACGCGCGCAAAATAGCGCGATCGTGTCAAATCGCGACAAAAACAAGGCGACGCGCAAAATAGCGCGAGTGTGAATCGCACAAAATAAAGGCGATGCGCAAAATAGCGCGAGTGTCAAATCGCACAAAAATAGGCGACGCGCAAAATAGCGCGAGTGATAAATCGCAAAAACAAAGGCGACGCGCAAAATAGCGCGAGTGTGAACCGCACAAAACAAAGGCGACGCGCAAAATAGCGCGAGTGATAAATCGCGACAAAATAAAGGCGACGCGCAAAATAGCGCGAGTGTGAAATCGCACAAAACAAGGCGACGCGCAAAATAGCGCGAAAGTGATAAATCGCGACAAAAACAAAGGCGACGCGCAAAATAGCGCGAAAGTGTCAAATCGCAAACAAAGGCGACGCGCATAAAATAAAGGCGACGCGCAAAATAGCGCGAGTGAAATCGCACAAAACAAAGGCGACGCCGCAAAATAGCGCGAGTGATAAATCGCGACAAAATAAAGGCGACGCGCAAAATAGCGCGAGTGTGAACCGCACAAAACAAAGGCGACGCAAAAATAGCGCGAGTGTAAATCGCACAAAACAAAGGCGACGCGCAAAATAGCGCGAGTGTCAAATCGCGACAAAACAAGGCGACGCGCAAAATAGCGCGAGTGATAAACCGCAAAAACAAAGGCGACGCGCAAAATAGCGCGTGTGAATCGCATAAAACAAAGGCGACGCGCAAAATAGCGCGAGTGATAAATCGACAAAATAAAGGCGACGCGCAAAATAGCGCGAGTGTGAATCGCACAAACAAAGGCGACGCGCAAAATAGCGCGAGTGATAAACCGCACAAAACAAAGGCGACGCGCAAAATAGCGCGAGTGAAATCGCACAAAACAAAGGCGACGCGAAAATAGCGCGAGTGAATCGCACAAAACAAAGGCGACGCGCAAAATAGCGCGAGTGATAAATCGCACAAACAAAGGCGACGCAAAAATAGCGCGAGTGTGAATCGCACAAAACAAAGGCGACGCGCAAGCTAGCGCGAGTGATAAACTGCACAAAATAATGCGACGTGCAAAATCGCGAGAGTGTCAAATCGCGACAAAATAGGCGACGCGCAAAATAGCGCGAGTGTGAAATCGCACAAAACAAAGGCGACGCGCAAAATTGCGCGAGTGATAAACACAAAACAAAGGCGACGCGCAAAATAGCGCGAGTGATGAATCGCACAAAACAAAGGCGACGCGCAAAATAGCGCGTGTGATAAATCGCACAAACAAAGGCGACGCCGCAAAATAGCGCGAGTGTAAATCGCACAAAACAAAGGCGACGCCAGAAAATAGCGAGTGATGAATCGCACAAAACAAAGGCGACGCGCAAAATAGCGCGAGTGTGAAATGCACAAAACAGGCGACGCGCAAAATAGCGCGAGTGTGAAATGCACAAAACAGGCGACGCGCAAAATAGCGCGAGTGAGAATCGCACAAAACAAAGGCGACGCGCAAAATAGCGCGAATGTCAAGCTGCACAAAACAAAGGCGACGCGCAAAATAGCGCGAGTGTGAATCGCACAAAATAAAGGCGACGCGCAAAATAGCGCGAGTGTCAAATCGCGACAAAACAAAGGCGACGCGCAAAATAGCGCGAGTGAGAAATCGCACAAAAACAAAGGCGACGCGCAAAATAGCGCGAGTGTGAAAATCGCAAAACAAAGGCGACGCGCAAAATAGCGCGAGTGATAAATCGCACAAACAAGGCGACGCGCAAAATAGCGCGAGTGAATCGCACAAAACAAAGGCGACGCGCAAATAGCGCGAGTGTCAAATCGCACAAACAAAGGCGACGCGCAAAATAGCGCGAAAGTGATAAATCGCACAAAATAAAGGCGACGCGCAAAATAGCGCGAGTGTGAATCGCACAAAATAGGCGACGCGCAAAATAGCGCGAGTGATAAATCGCACAAAAAGGCGACGCGCAAAATAGCGCGAGTGATGAATCGCACAAAATAAAGGCGACGCGCAAAATAGCGCGAGTGATAAATCGCACAAAACAAAGGCGACGCGCAAAATAGCGCGAAAAGTCAAATCGCACAAAACAAAGGCGACGCGCAAAATAGCGCGAAAGTGATAAATCGCACAAAACAAGGCGACGCGCAAAATAGCGCGAGTGATAAATCGCACAAAATAAAGGCGACGCGCAAAATAGCGCGAAAGTGTAAATCGCACAAAATAAAGGCGACGCGCAAAATAGCGCGAGTGATAAATCGCGACAAAACAAAGGCGACGCGCAAAATAGCGCGAGTGATAAATCGCACAAAACAAGGCGACGCGCAAAATAGCGCGAGTGATAAATCGCACAAAATAAAGGCGACGCGCAAAATAGCGCGTAGTGATAAACCGCACAAAATAAAGGCGACGCGCAAAATAGCGCGAGTGATAAATCAGACAAAAAAGGCGACGCGCAAAATAGCGCGAGTGATAAATCGCACAAACAAGGCGACGCGCAAAATAGCGCGAGTGTCAAATCGCACAAAATAAAGGCGACGCCGCAAAATAGCGCGAGTGATAAATCGCACAAAATAAAGGCGACGCGCAAAATAGCGCAAAGGCGACGCGCAAAATAGCGAGTGATAAATCGCACAAATAAAGGCGACGCGCAAAATAGCGCGAAAGTGAAATCGCACAAAACAAAGGCGACGCGCAAAATAGCGCGAGTGATAAATCGACAAAATAAAGGCGACGCAAAATAGCGCGAGTGATAAATCGCACAAAACAAAGGCGACGCGCAAAATAGCGCGAGATAAATCGCACAAAATAAAGGCGACGCGCAAAATAGCGCGAGTGATAAATCGCACAAAACAAAGGCGACGCGCAAAATAGCGCGAGTGATAAATCGCACAAAATAGGCGACGCGCAAAATAGCGCGAGTGTGAATCGCACAAAATAAAGGCGACGCGCAAAATAGCGCGAGTGATAAATCGACAAAACAGGGCGACGCGCAACACAACGCGAGTGAAAAACTGCACAAAATAAGGCGATGCGCAAAACAGAGCGAGTGATAAATCGCACAAAACAAAGGCGACGCCGCAAAATAGCGCGAGTGATAAATCGCACAAAATAAGGCGACGCGCAAAATAGCGCGAGTGATAAATCGCACAAAACAAAGGCGACGCGCAAAATAGCGCGAGTGAATCGACAAAATAAAGGCGACGCGCAAAATAGCGCGAGTGATAAATCGCACAAAACAAGGCGACGCGCAAAATAGCGCGAGTGATAAACCACAAAATAAGGCGACGCCGCAAAATAGCGCGAGTGATAAATCGCACAAAACAAAGGCGACGCGCAAAATAGCGCGAGTGATAAATCGCACAAAATAAAGGCGACGTGCAAAATAGCGCAAGTGTGAACCGCACAAAAACAGTGCGACGCCTAAAATAGCGCAAGTGATAAACTACACCAAACAGTGCGACGCTCAAAATAGCGCGAGTGATAAATCGCACAAAACAAAGGCGACGCGCAAAATAGCGCGAGTGAAAATCGCACAAAATAAAGGCGACGCGCAAAATAGCGCGAGTGATAAATCGCACAAAACAAAGGCGACGCGCAAAATAGCGCGATAAATCGCACAAAACAAAGGCGACGCGCAAAATAGCGCAGTGATAAATCGCACAAAACAAAGGCGACGCGCAAAATAGCGCGAAAGTGAAACCGCGACAAAACAAAGGCGACGCGCAAAATAGCGCGAGTGATAAATCGCACAAACAAAGGCGACGCGCAAAATAGCGCGAGTGATAAATCGCACAAAACAAAGGCGACGCGCAAAATAGCGCGAGTGATAAATCGCACAAAACAAGGCGACGCGCAAAATAGCGCGAGTGAAATCACAAAACAAAGGCGACGCGCAAAATAGCGCGAGTGATAAATCGCACAAAACAAAGGCGACGCGCAAAATAGCGCGAGTGATAAATCGCACAAAATAAAGGCGACGCGCAAAATAGCGCGAAGTGATAAATCGCACAAACAAAGGCGACGCGCAAAATAGCGCGAGTGATAAATCGCGACAAAATAAAGGCGACGCGCAAAATAGCGCGAAAGTGATAAATCGCACAAAATAAAGGCGACGCGCAAAATAGCGCGAGTGATAAATCGCACAAAACAAGGCGACGCGCAAAATAGCGCAGTGATAAATCGACAAAAAAGGCGACGCGCAAAATATCGCGAGTGATAAACCGCACAAAACAAGGCGACGAGCAAAAAAGCACGAGTGATAAACTGCACAAAATAGTGCGATGCGCAAAACAGCGCGAGTGATAAACGGCACAAAACAACGCCCTGCGCAAAGTAGCGCGAGTGATAAACTGCACAAAACAATACAATGCGCAAAACAGCGCGAGTGATAAACTTCACAAAATAAAGGCGACGCGCAAAATAGCGCGAGTGATAAATCGCGACAAAAACAAAGGCGACGCGCAAAATAGCGCAAGTGATAAATCGCACAAAACAAAGGCGACGCGAAAATAGCGCGAGTGATAAATCGCACAAAATAGGCGACGCGCAAAATAGCGCGAGTGATAAATCGCACAAAACAAGGCGACGCGCAAAATAGCGCGAAAGTGATAAATCGCACAAAATAAAGGCGACGCGCAAAATAGCGCGAGTGATAAATCGCACAAACAAAGGCGACGCGCAAAATAGCGCGAGTGATAAATCGCACAAAACAAGGCGACGCGAAAATAGCGCGAGTGATAAATCGCACAAAACAAAGGCGACGCGCAAAATAGCGCGAGTGATAAATCGCACAAAATAAAGGCGACGCGCAAAATAGCGCGAGTGATAAATCGCACAAATAGGCGACGCGCAAAATAGCGCGAGTGATAAATCGCACAAAACAAAGGCGACGCGCAAAATAGCGCGAGTGAAATCGCACAAAACAAAGGCGACGCGCAAAATAGCGCGGGGGATAAGCCGCACAAAACAGGGGGACGCGCAAAATAGCGCGAGTGATAATCGCACAAAATAAAGGCGACGCGCAAAATAGCGCGAAAGTGATAAATCGCACAAAATAAAGGCGACGCGCAAAATAGCGCGAGTGATAAATCGCACAAAACAAAGGCGACGCGCAAAAAATAGCGAGTGATAAATCGCATAAAACAGTGGGGAGCGCAAAATAGCGCGAAGTGATAAATCGCACAAAAGGCGACGCGCAAAATAGCGCGAGTGATAAATCGCAAAACAAAGGCGACGCGCAAAATAGCGCGAGTGATAAATCGCACAAACAAAGGCGACGCGCAAAATAGCGCGAGTGATAATCGACAAAACAAAGGCGACGCGCAAAATAGCGCGAGTGTGAATCGCACAAAACAAAGGCGACGCGCAAAATAGCGCGAGTGATAAATCGCACAAACAAAGGCGACGCGCAAAATAGCGCGAGTGATAAACCGCAAAAACAAAGGCGACGCGCAAAATAGCGCGAGTGTGAATCGCACAAAATAAAGGCGACGCGCAAAATAGCGCGAGTGATAATCGCACAAATAAAGGCGACGCGCAAAATAGCGCGAAAGTGATAAATCGCACAAAACAAAGGCGACGCGCAAAATAGCGCGAGTGATAAATCGCACAAATAAAGGCGACGCGCAAAATAGCGCGAGTGATAAATCGCACAAAACAAAGGCGACGCGCAAAATAGCGCGAGTGATAAATCGCACAAACAAAGGCGACGCGCAAAATAGCGCGAGTGATAAATCGCACAAAACAAAGGCGACGCGCAAAATAGCGCGAAAGTGATAAATCGCACAAAACAAAGGCGACGCGCGCAAAATAGCGCGAGTGATAAATCGCACAAAACAAAGGCGACGCGCAAAATAGCGCTGGTGATAAATCGCACAAACAAAGGCGACGCGCAAAATAGCGCGAGTGATAAATCGCACAAAACAAAGGCGACGCAAAATAGCGCGAGTGATAAATCGCACAAAAAAGGCGACGCGCAAAATAGCGCGAAAAATGCGACAAAATAAAGGCGACGCGCAAAATAGCGCGAAAGTGATAAACGACAAAATAAAGGCGACGCCGCAAAATAGCGCGAGTGAAATCGCACAAAACAAAGGCGACGCGCAAAATAGCGCGAAAATGAATCGCAAAACAAAGGCGACGCGCAAAATAGCGCGAGTGATAAATCGCACAAAACAAGGCGACGCGCAAAATAGCGCGAGTGATAAATCGCGACAAAATAAAGGCGACGCGCAAAATAGCGCGAAGTGATAAATCGCGACAAAACAAGGCGACGCGCAAAATAGCGCGAGTGAAATCGCACAAAATAAGGCGACGCGCAAAATAGCGCGAAAGTGATAAATCGCACAAACAAAGGCGACGCGCAAAATAGCGCGAGTGAAATCGCACAAACAAAGGCGACGCGCAAAATAGCGCGAGTGATAAATCGCACAAAACAAAGGCGACGCAAAATAGCGCGAAAGTGATAAATCGCACAAAACAAAGGCGACGCGCAAAATAGCGCGAGTGATAAATCGCACAAAAACAAGGCGACGCGCAAAATAGCGCGAGTGATAAATCGCACAAAACAAAGGCGACGCGCAAAATAGCGCGAGTGATAAACCGCACAAACAAAGGCGACGCCGCAAAATAGCGCGAGTGATAAATCGCACAAAACAAAGGCGACGCGCAAAATAGCGCGAAAGTGATAAATCGCACAAAACAGGCGACGCGCAAAATAGCGCGAGTGATAAATCGCACAAAACAAAGGCGACGCGCAAAATAGCGCGAGTGATAAATCGCACAAAACAAAGGCGACGCGCAAAATAGCGAAAGTGATAAATCGCACAAACAAAGGCGACGCGCAAAATAGCGCGAGTGATAAACCGACAAAATAAAGGCGACGCGCAAAATAGCGCGAGTGATAAATCGCACAAACAAAGGCGACGCGCAAAATAGCGCGAGTGATAAATCGCACAAAATAAAGGCGACGCGCAAAATAGCGCGAGTGATAAATCGCACAAAACAAAGGCGACGCGCAAAATAGCGCGAGTGATAAATCGCACAAAAAGGCGACGCGCAAAATAGCGCGAGTGATAAATCGCACAAAACAAAGGCGACGCCGCAAAATAGCGCGAGTGATAAACCGCACAAAAACAAGGCGACGCGCAAAATAGCGCGAGTGATAAATCGCACAAATAAAGGCGACGCGCAAAATAGCGCGAGTGATAACCGCACAAAACAAGGCGACGCCAAAAATAGCGCGAGTGATAAATCGCACAAAACAAGGCGACGCGCAAAATAGCGCGAGTGATAAATCGCACAAAACAAAGGCGACGCGCAAAATAGCGCGAGTGATAAACGCAAAACAAAGGCGACGCCGCAAAATAGCGCGAGTGAAATCGCACAAACAAAGGCGACGCGCAAAATAGCGCGAGTGATAAATCGCACAAAACAAAGGCGACGCGCAAAATAGCGCGAAATCGCGACAAAATAAAGGCGACGCGCAAAATAGCGCGAGTGATAAATCGCACAAAATAAAGGCGACGCAAAATAGCGCGAGTGATAAACCGCACAAAAATAAGGCGACGCGCAAAATAGCGCGAGTGATAAATCGCACAAAAAGGCGACGCGCAAAATAGCGCGAGTGATAAATCGCACAAAACAAAGGCGACGCGCAAAATAGCGCGAGTGATAAATCGCACAAAACAAAGGCGACGCGCAAAATAGCGCGAAAAACCGCACAACAAGTGCGATGCGCAAAAAAGCGCGAGTGATAAATCGACAAAATAAAGGCGACGCGCAAAATAGCGCGAGTGATAAATCGCACAAAAAAGGCGACGCGCAAAATAGCGCGAGTGATAAACCGCACAAACAAAGGCGACGCGCAAAATAGCGCGAGTGATAAATCGCACAAAACAAAGGCGACGCGCAAAATAGCGCGAAGTGATAAATCGCACAAAACAAAGGCGACGCGCAAAATAGCGCGAGTGATAATCGCACAAAAATAAGGCGACGCGCAAAATAGCGCGAAAGTGATAAATCGCACAAAACAAGGCGACGCGAAAATAGCGCGAAAGTGATAATCGCACAAAACAAGGCGACGCGCAAAATAGCGCGAGTGATAAACCGCAAAAACAAAGGCGACGCGCAAAATAGCGCGAGTGATAATCGCACAAAACAAAGGCGACGCGCAAAATAGCGCGAGTGATAAATCGCACAAAATAGGCGACGCGCAAAATAGCGCGAGTGATAAACCGCACAAAATAAAGGCGACGCGCAAAATAGCGCGAGTGATAAATCGCACAAAACAAAGGCGACGCGCAAAATAGCGCGAGTGATAAATCGCACAAAACAAAGGCGACGCGCAAAATAGCGCGAGGTGAAATCGCACAAAATAAAGGCGACGCCGCAAAATAGCGCGAAAGTGATAAATCGCACAAAGGCGACGCGCAAAATAGCGCGAGTGATAAATCGCACAAAACAAAGGCGACGCGCAAAATAGCGCGAGTGATAAACCGCGACAAAATAAAGGCGACGCGCAAAAATACCGCGAAAGTGATAAATCGCACAAAAACAAGGCGACGCGCAAAATAGCGCGAGTGATAAATCGCACAAAACAAAGGCGACGCGCAAAATAGCGCGAAAGTGATAAATCGCACAAAATAAAGGCGACGCGCAAAATAGCGCGAGTGATAAATCGCGACAAAACAAGGCGACGCCAAAAATAGCGCGAGTGAAATCGCACAAAAGGCGACGCGCAAAATAGCGCGAGTGTAAATCGCACAAAAAAGGCGACGCGCAAAATAGCGCGAAGTGATAAATCGCACAAAATAAAGGCGACGCGCAAAATAGCGCGAGTGTGAAATCGCACAAAACAAAGGCGACGCCAAGAAAATAGCGCGAGTGATAAATCGACAAATAAAGGCGACGCGCAAAATAGCGCGAGTGATAAATCGCACAAAATAAAGGCGACGCCGCAAAATAGCGCGAAAGTGATAAATCGCACAAAAATAAAGGCGACGCGCAAAATAGCGCGAGTGATAAATCGCACAAACAAAGGCGACGCGCAAAATAGCGCGAGTGATAAATCGCACAAAATAAAGGCGACGCCGCAAAATAGCGCGAGTGATAAATCGCACAAAACAAAGGCGACGCGAAAATAGCGCGAGTGATAAATCGCACAAAACAAAGGCGACGCCGCAAAATAGCGCGAGTGATAAACCGCACAAAACAGGCGACGCGCAAAATAGCGCGAGTGATAAATCGCACAAAACAAAGGCGACGCGCAAAATAGCGCGAGTGATAAATCGCACAAAATAAAGGCGACGCCGCAAAATAGCGCGAAAGTGATAAATCGACAAAACAAAGGCGACGCGCAAAATAGCGCGAGTGATAAATCGACAAAATAAAGGCGACGCGCAAAATAGCGCGAGTGATAAATCGACAAAATAAAGGCGACGCGCAAAATAGCGCGAAGTGATAAATCGCACAAAACAAAGGCGACGCGCAAAATAGCGCGAAAGTCAAATCGCACAAAATAAAGGCGACGCGCAAAATAGCGCGAGTGATAAATCAAGACAAACAAAGGCGACGCGCAAAATAGCGCGAGTGATAAACCGCGACAAAGGCGACGCGCAAAATAGCGCGAGTGATAAATCGCACAAAACAAAGGCGACGCGCAAAATAGCGCGAGTGTGAAATCGCACAAACAAAGGCGACGCGCAAAATAGCGCGAGTGATAAACCGCACAAAAATAGCGGCAAAATAGCGCGATCGCGACAAAATAAAGGCGACGCCGCAAAATAGCGCGAGTGATAACCGCACAAAACAAAGGCGACGCGCAAAATAGCGCGAGTGATAAATCGCACAAAACAAAGGCGACGCGCAAAATAGCGCTCGTGATAAACCGCACAAAACATGTGTGACGTGCAAAATAGCACGAGTGATAAACCGCACAAAACAAAGGCGACGCCGCAAAATAGCGCGAAAGTGATAAATCGCACAAAATAAAGGCGACGCGCAAAATAGCGCGAGTGATAAACCGCACAAAATAAAGGCGACGCGCAAATAGCGCGAGTGATAAATCGCACAAAATAAAGGCGACGCGCAAAATAGCGAGTGATAAATCGCACAAAACAAAGGCGACGCGCGCAAAATAGCGCGAGTGATAAATCGCACAAAACAAAGGCGACGCGCAAAATAGCGCGAGTGATAAACCGCACAAACAAAGGCGACGCGCAAAATAGCGCGAGTGATAAATCGCACAAAACAAAGGCGACGCGCAAAATAGCGCGAAGTGATAAACCGCAAAAACAAGGCGACGCGCAAAATAGCGCGAGTGATAAACCGCACAAAACAAAGGCGACGCGCAAAATAGCGCGAGTGATAATCGCACAAAATAAAGGCGACGCGCAAAATAGCGCGAGTGAAACCGCACAAAACAAAGGCGACGCGCAAAATAGCGCGAAAGTGATAAACCGCACAAAACAAGGCGACGCGCAAAATAGCGCGAGTGATAAACCGCACAAAACAAAGGCGACGCGCAAAATAGCGCGAGTGATAAATCGCACAAAACAAAGGCGACGCCGCAAAATAGCGCGAGTGATAATCGCACAAAATAAAGGCGACGCGCAAAATAGCGCGCGAGTGATAAACCGCACAAAACAGGCGACGCGCAAAATAGCGCGAGTGATAAATCGCACAAAATAAAGGCGACGCGCAAAATAGCGCGAAAGTGATAAATCGCGACAAAACAAAGGCGACGCGCAAAATAGCGCGAGTGACAAATCGCACAAACAAAGGCGACGCGCAAAATAGCGCGAGTGATAAATCGCAAAATAAAGGCGACGCGCAAAATAGCGCGAGTGATAAACCGCACAAAACAAAGGCGACGCGCAAAATAGCGCGAGTGAAATCGCACAAAACAAAGGCGACGCGCAAAATAGCGCGAGTGATAAATCGCACAAAACAAAGGCGACGCGCAAAATAGCGCGAGTGATAAATCGCACAAAATAAGGCGACGCGCAAAATAGCGCGAAAGTGATAAATCGACAAAATAAAGGCGACGCGCAAAATAGCGCGAGTGATAAATCGCACAAAATAGGCGACGCGCAAAATAGCGAGTGATAAACCGACAAAACAAAGGCGACGCGCAAAATAGCGCGAGTGATAAATCGCGACAAAATAAAGGCGACGCGCAAAATAGCGCGAGTGATAAATCGCACAAAACAAAGGCGACGCGCAAAATAGCGCGAGTGATAAACCGACAAAACAAAGGCGACGCGCAAAATAGCGCGAGTGATAAATCAGACAAAATAAAGGCGACGCGCAAAATAGCGCGAGTGATAAACCGCACAAAACAAAGGCGACGCGCAAAATAGCGCGAGTGATAAATCGCACAAAACAGGCGACGCGCAAAATAGCGCGAGTGATAAATCGCACAAAAAAGGCGACGCGCAAAATAGCGCGAGTGATAAATCGCACAAAACAAAGGCGACGCGCAAAATAGCGCGAGTGATAAATCGCGACAAAACAAGGCGACGCGCA
The DNA here is from genome assembly GCA_025200525.1 of Camellia lanceoleosa. Taxonomy (NCBI): domain Eukaryota; kingdom Viridiplantae; phylum Streptophyta; class Magnoliopsida; order Ericales; family Theaceae; genus Camellia; species Camellia lanceoleosa. Next base: position 179,434,651 of record CM045765.1, on the reverse strand, counting down.
AAATAGCGCGAGTGATAAATCGCACAAAAATAAAGGCGACGCCGCAAATAGCGCGAGTGATAAATCGCACAAACAAAGGCGACGCGCAAAATAGCGCGAAAGTGATAAATCGCACAAAATAAAGGCGACGCGCAAAATAGCGCGAGTGATAAATCGCAAAATAAAGGCGACGCCGCAAAATAGCGCGAGTGATAAATCGCACAAAACAAGGCGACGCGCAAAATAGCGCGAGTGATAAATCGACAAAACAAAGGCGACGCAAAATACAAAGGCGACGCGCAAAATAGCGCGAAGTGACAAACCGCACAAACAAAGGCGACGCGCAAAATAGCGCGAGTGATAAACCGCACAAAACAAAGGCGACGCGCAAAATAGCGCGAGTGATAAATCGCACAAAACAAAGGCGACGCGCAAAATAGCGCGAGTGATAAATCGCACAAAATAAAGGCGACGCGCAAAATAGCGCGAGTGGTAACCTGCACAAAATAAGGCGACACGCAAAATAGCCCGAGTGATAAAATGCACAAAACACTGCGACGCGCAAAATAGCGCGAAAGTGATAAATCGCGACAAAACAAAGGCGACGCGCAAAATAGCGCGAAAGTGAAATCGCGACAAAACAAAGGCGACGCGCAAAACAGCGCGAGTGATAAACCGCACAAAACAAAGGCGACGCCGCAAAATAGCGCGAGTGAAATCGCACAAACAAAGGCGACGCAAAATAGCGCGAGTGATAAATCAAGAAAACAAAGGCGACTCGCAAAATAGCGCGCGTGATTAACTGCACAAAACAAAGGCGACGCGCAAAATAGCGCGAAAGTGATAATCGCACAAAAAAGGCGACGCGAAAATAGCGCGAGTGATAAACCGCACAAACAAAGGCGACGCGCAAAATATAGCGATAAGTGAATCGCACAAAACAAGGCGACGCGCAACATAGCGCGAGTGATAAATCGCACAAAATAAAGGCGACGCGCAAAATAGCGCGAGTGATAAATCGCTTAAAACAAGGCGACGCGCAAAATAGCGCGAGTGATAAATCGCACAAAACAAAGGCGACGCCCAAAATAGCGCGAGTGATAACTGCACAAAACCGCGCGATTCGCAAAATAGCGGCAGTGTCAAACTGCATAAATAAAGGCGACGCGCAAAATAGCGCGAGTGATAAATCGACAAAACAAGGCGATGCCCAAAGATGCGCGAGTGATGAAACGCACAAAATAATGCGATGCGCAAAATATCGCGAGTGATAGATCGCGACAAAGGCTATGCAAAAATAGCGAGTGATAATCGCGATAAACAAAGGCGACGCGCAAAATAGCGGCATTGACAAACCGTATGCGACAAAGGCGACGCGCAAAATAGCGCGAGTAATAAATCGCACAAAATAAAGGCGACGCGCAAAATAGCGCGAAAGTGATAACCGCACAAACCAGAGCGACACGCAACATAGCGCGAGTGACAAACTGCACAAAACAGTGCGACGTGCAAAATAGCGCTGGTGATAAATCGCGACAAAAAGGTAACGCCCAAAATAGTGCGAGTGATAATCGCACAAAACCGCGCGATGCGCAAAATAGCGGCAAGTGACAAACCATAAAATAAGACGACGCGCAAAAATAGCGCCAGTGATAAATTGAACAAAGCAGGGCGACGCCCAAAATTGCGCGAAAGTGATGAAATGCACAAAATATTGCGACGCTGTAATATCACGAAAGTGATAAACCGCGACAAAACAAAGGCGACGCACAAAATAGCGCGAAAGTGATAATCGCACAAAACAAAGGCGACGCGCAAAATAGCGGTATTGACAAACTCAGACAAAAAAGGCGACGCGCAAAATAGCGCGAGTGATAACCGCACAAAACAGTGCGACGCGCAACATAGCGGCAGTGACAAACTGCACAAAACAGTGCGACGCGCAAAATAGCGCGAGTGATAAACTGCCTAAAAGAGTCCGATGCGCAAAATAGCGCGAGTGATAAACTGCACAAAATAGTGCGACGCCCAAAATAGCGCGAGTGATAACTGCACAAAACCATGCAATGCGCAAAATAGCGGCAGTGACAAACTGTACAAAACAGTGCGACGCACAAAATAGCGCGAGTGATAAACTACACAAAACAGTGCGACGCGCAAAATAGCTCGAGTAATAAAATGCACAAAACAGTGCGACGCGCAAAATAGCGCGAGTGATAACTGCACAAAGTAGTACGACGCGCAACATAGCGGCAGTGACAAACTGCACAAAACAGTGCGACGCGCAAAATAGCGCGAGTGATAAACTGCACAAAACAGTGCGACGCGCAAAATAGCGCGAGTGATAAAATGCACAAAACAGTGCGACGCGCAAAATAGCGCGAGTGATAACTGCACAAAACAGTGCGACGCGCAACATAGCGGCAGTGACAAACTGCACAAAACAGTGCGACGCGCAAAATAGCGCGAGTGATAAACTGCACAAAAGAGTGCGACGCGCAAAATAGCGCGAGTGATAAATTGCACAAAACAGTGCGACGCGCAAAGTAGCGCGAGTGTGAACTGCACAAAACAGTGCGACGCGCAAAATAGCGCGAGTGATAAACTGCACAAAACAGTGCGACGCGCAAAACAGCGCGAGTGATAAAATGCACAAACAGTGCGACGCGCAAAATGGCGCTAGTGATAACTGCACAAAACATTGCGACGCGCAACATAGCAGTAGTGACAAACTGTACAAACCAGTGCGACGCGCAAAATAGCGCGAGTGATAAACTGCACAAAAGAGTGCGACGCCCAAAATATCGCGAGTGACAAATCAAATCGCAAAACAAAGGCGACGCAAAAAATAGCGATTGACAAGCCGCATAAAAAAGGCGACGCGCAAAATAGCGCGAGTAATAAACTGCACAAAACAGTGCGACGCGCAAAATAGCGCGAGTGATAACCGCACAAAACAGTGCGACGCGCAACTTAGCGGCAGTGACAAACTGCACAAAACAGTGCGACGCGCAAAATAGCGCGAGTGATAAACTGCACAAAAGAGTGCAACGCGCAAAATAGCGCGAGTGATAAACTGCACAAAACAGTGCGACGCGCAAAATAGCGCGAGTGATAAACTGCACAAAACAGTGCGACACCCAAAATAGCGTGAGTGATAACTGCACAAAACCGTGCGATGCGCAAAATAGCGGCAGTGACAAACTGTACAAAACAGTGCGACGCGCAAAATAGCGGGAGTGATAAACTGCACAAAACAGTGCGACGCCCAAAATTGTGCGAGTGATGAAATGCACAAAATTGTGCGACGCGCAAAATATCGCGAGTGATACGCTGCACAAAAGTGTGCGACGCACAAAATAGCGCGAGTGATAACTGCACAAAACAGTACGACGCGCAAAATAGCGGCATTGACAAACTGTACAAAACAGTGCGACGCGCAAAATAGTGCGAGTAATAAACTGCACAAAACAGTGTGACGCGCAAAATAGCGCGAGTGATAACCGCACAAAACAGTGCGACGCGCAACATAGCTGTAGACACCCCATTTTTGACTGCCCTCAAGACTTGGGCGCTACTAATGGTTTACTTGTTGGAGAAAGGTGCGTAGGGTAAAGGTTCAGTTTCTTCGGCAAGGAGAGAGGCAAATCTCAACTTCATACCCCATTGTGGACCAAAATTATTTTTGATGGTTTTTATACCTTAAAACCCTCTCTTTCAAAACATTTTTGAAATAAAGTTCCCACGATGTCTGGACGCCAGATTTCGAATGTTATGCTTTTCGCAAACCGAGCAAGAACAAAGGGGAGATGAATGAAAGAGAGATGAAATCTTTGAAAATCTTCCAAAACACCTTACTTAGGGGTTTGAAGTTGAAGAAAAGAAGAGAAGAGGGAGAAAACTAGTTTGGGAGTGGTTCAAAGAACCTGAAGGAGAAAAGTCCGCTGCTTCCCGAATGGGCGTAACTTTTGTACAAGAGGAATTAAAATATGGGGCCACCACCATTGGAAACCTTACTTCCGGGCTTCATTTTTCACCAAGAATCTCCTTAGTCCAAATCCGGGGAGGAGATATGGTTGGTTGAAGTCCGGTTGGACCGAATCTGGCGCTGTTTACGAAAAGGGCATAACTTTTTGCACAGGAGGAATTTTAATGCAAGGTTTGCGTCATTGGAAAGATAACTTCCGGGGCTTCAATCTGGACATCCACTGGTACTTTTGACCTTACCGACTGCCGACCGGCACAAAAGATATCCGACCGGCACAAAATATTGCCGGTCGGCCAAAAATGCCCAGAACTCAGATTTTTGACAGATATTTTGCTATACACTGTGGCAGATATTTTTACTTGGATATTTCGACCAAAAGATCTTATTTTGACATATATAAGGTCTTATATCTCATATGCTTAGGGTTAGAACAAAAAAGATCAAATTTTGGGAGCTTCTCACTCTAGATTTCTCTCTCTACCCAAAACCTCTCAAATCCTTGGCCATTTCTTCACCAATCTTTAGCACCACCACCACCACTCCATTTCCAGCAACAAGAAGAGGTTCTTAGAGGCTTAGAAGCAACATTTCTCAAGTCAAGAAGCAAGGAAAGAAAGGTCTTCAAGGGTAAGTCTCAATCCCTCTCTTTTACACCATTTTCTTGTCTCTTTTCTTAACCCTACTTTGTCACTGTTTTGAGCTCCGACCAATACTGAAATTGGTCCTCTTTTGAGCCATATTTCATGTTTGTTTAAGGGCTCAACCCTGTTTGAGCCCTCCATTTGGTACTTGCTTCAATATCCTCTTATATGCCATTATTTTGCATTGAATATTTGGCCTATTTGTGATCTGTTTTAGAGCATGATGTAAACTTTAAGAGGGCCTATTTTGAGCCCCTCTTCAACATTGGAGAAGGGCTCAACCCTGTTCAGGCCCCCTATCTTGCACTTGCTTCACAATTCTTCCAATTTACTGTAAGTTTGCATGATTTGTTTGGCCTACATGTGATCTGTTTTGGAGCATGTTATGAACTGTGAGTAGGTTTATTTTGTGTCCCTCTACGACATTGTAGAAGGGATAAACCTTGTTGGGGGTCTCCATGTTATGCTTGTCTTTATATCCCTCTTTGGCCCCATTTTTGCATGCTTTGTTGCCTATCTAGCTTCTATTTTTGGCCATGATCAGTACTGAAAATATCCATATTTTTTCCTTCTTGTCATGTTTTGTTAAGGGTCCAAGGCCTTTTGATGAATGTAAGGCATACCTCATGTTGTAGCCTTATGTATCCTAGATCTTGCATGACATTTTTAGCAAGTTTACATACTGAGTTGGGGGATGTCATCTACTGTAAATGTGCATATTTTTGGTCCCTCATTAGTGTTGTAGAAGGACATTTTTCTGTTTGAGCATTGCATCTACCACTTGCTTCATAGCCTCCCTTGTGGAGCCATTTTTGTATGCCATGTTAGCCCCATTTGTGATTGCTGTTTGCCCATATTTTGTACTGTAAAAATGTGAGTTATGGGGCTGCCTTGCTTCTGCCTTTTCATGTCATGTATCAATTATGCATGTTTGGTGTAGCTATAGGCCATTTCGGGTGCCAAAATTCATGTTTCGGGATCATTCCATGCATCGGTACACTTTTGGCCATGTTTCGGGACTGTTTTGCCCCACATTTCAGTGCTGAAATTCATTTGCATGTTTGCATATCATAATTCCACGCTATTGCATCACAGATGCCATTGTTCCTGCTTATGCGTCTGTGCACGCATTTCGAGGCATCTCATTTTCATCTCATGGTCACGATTTTGGCATGCTTGCGAAGTTATCCATGTTAGTTTAAGTCCATCGCTGTATGTTGTTGCATGCTACACATGTTTGTATGTTTAGGTACTTAGTCTATTAACATGTTGTATGTTTATGCCGTCGCATTTGGCATGCTTCATGTGTTGGGTTGCTTTGCATATTTACATGTGTTATGCCTTTCATGTTGTTACATGTCATTAACATTGATGTTATATGCCTTGCATGCTTACTTGTTCACCATGGTCCATTGCACATGGTTTTGTTGTTTGCATGATCATGTTGCACACTTAGCTTACATGCCTAGGTTGCATTACATTGGCATGCATACTTTGCCTCTTGAATTGAGTATGATAGAGGTTGAGTTGATTGTTTGTTTATGTGCATTTCATCCCACATTGAAGTTGCACTCTTGGTTCTTTGGGCCATCATGCATTGAAATGCGTGATTGGTGGTCCGAGAACCGAGGCACATCTTCCTTTGAGTCCAAAACATGATAAGGAGTGTGTTTGGTGCATACATGCTTTGTATTACATTGCCATGCAAGTTGTGTCCTCTCGGCCGCGGAGTTGCGTGTTCTGCAGTATTTGTGCCGACCGGCACTTTTAGTGCCGACCGCGCTTCATCGACAAACCGATGGATGAATTCAGTGCCGGTGGCCACATACTTCAGCCGGTGGTGTTCTACCCCAGCCGGTGATACTCCTCAGTGCCCTGAGAGGCACTCCTGGGACTTTGGCAGCCTTCAGAGGAGGGTAGCAGGGAAAACAGAGGCACACTTGCATGACAGTGCGATTCCGAGCCAGTCCCGAGCGCGTGCTACATTTGGCCCTCATCCCGAGGCGATTTACTGTTTAATTAGTTTAATTATGTTATTTAATTAATTTAGTTGATTTGTAATAATTAATTAGCTTGTGTAGTTAATTAGTTATTCGGACTGTATTATTATTTCGGTCCCTCCGAGCGAGGGCAAATTTGTAATAAGGGTGTGTGAGTGGGTGTATGTCTTCCAACCCCCATTTCTTTCTATCCCTTTTATTTACCTGCTTTCGATGGTAGATTAGGGCTTATTTAATTTAGCTTACCTTATGATAGCATGCGTCCATTCATGCATTTGTTTACATGCACCAGGCTCGGTACATCATACAAACTGCATTGCAATCTTCAATTCCAAATTGAATACGTATACTCGCAAGATTTCACATGCCATGTTTAGGTTAGCCGAGCCTACTCTAGATTGCATCTACGCCTGGTTACATTAGCCACTTAACATGAACTAGGTCATGCATGTTTGCTAACCGGTTATTGTTTTGGGCACGAGTACGATAAGTTTTTACGCTTAGCATATCGCACGCTGTGAATGTTTACTATGACAAGATGCTTACCATGCGCTAAGTGCTTACATGATAAACTGCTTGAATGCTCGTGGGTGGAGGTTGATTGCCCGAGTTGAACAATTCATTGAACTGCTTTTAGCCTACTTACGAGTAGCAAAAGAAAACAACACGCTTTTCGAGACAAAACGGATATGCAATGTTTATTTCCAAGTTAGGCGATCTAGTCTATACTTTTGTCACAAGATAACATAGTAATTCTAGGCTAATAATCTAATAAGAACGCATAAAGTTTTCAAAAACGGATATCACTTAGTAGAGGCCGGCTTCGACCGGCAGCGGGGTGCTCATAGTCGACCTTCCCGATCGTATCTAAGTTCCCGAGCCAAGACCACTTTGGTGATGACGGACATGTATCTTCGCACGAGTCGTGGTTTTAAATTTCCCAATTAAAAATATTTAGGTGGCGACTCAGAATCCGCAAAGCAATTCATGTTTGGCACTACTTTTCAAAAATCTATTTTCTCAAACGACGGTCGGATTTGGACTCTTTGGTTCAGATGAACCGCTGACACAAGGGAGTCCGAATCAGAGTGAAGCCCCCACGGGCGCCGCTTCTAGCCGACTCATTGGGACTTTAGAGAGCTTGACTCGAACTCGTGATATCCTGTTTTGATTTCATCTATGTGTCTCTTTGCATTGCATGGGCATTGGTGCGCCTAGGACACCGTGTTGGCCATCTGCTATTCCTGAGCGGTTTGCTAGAGGCTTGTCTTGTCAAGGCATGTCCATAAGGTCGACGGCTATGCTCGCCAAGATGGAACACAAACCCGGCTTACCGGCACCCTTTTTGACCATTCGACCTAGTGCATATTCGGAATCCATAGTGACCATTCCAAACTAGGACAGGTTGCTTACCCGATGTTAGGTTGTTTGAAACCGATGCGTGCATAGTGAAACCCTTGCTCCTGACAAAATAGGACAGGGAAACCCTACCCCAACATAGGGGTGTATTGGCTCTCATTTACATGCTATGTGCTTTTAGAGTGTATCTCTACAGGGAATGGGCATATCAGTTTGCAAGTTCTGGGTATCCGCCCGCAAGGCACCAAGACGTGATTTTGAGAATCGCCATTATATCCGCATCGATTCAGATTTGGGGCGTTGATTTTGGGGAACAAAGTGACCAAGAATGAGTACAATGTTTCATATGCTTATATCCGCTCCAAAGGAAATTGAGCCGAGATGTCGCCGATTTTCTCTTTTGCTAGGTAGTCCTGGAACTATAGCTTCAGAAGGCTCCAATATTCCCCGAGGCTCATCGGACTTGTGCTGATAGACTTTGTTAGGTCAGGAATTCAGTTCAAAGGCAACCAGTGTTCCTTCGCTGGGGCAAGGCAGATATCCGATCCGTTAGTCACCAGTCACGTCACCTCTATTCGGATCCGCAACTTTCAGTTAATATGCAGGAAGAGGTGCGTCAACTCCAAGAGGCCATGCAGGCCATGCAGCAGGATGCTGCTCGCCGGGCAGAGTTTACCACCCGCCAAGCAGAGGTTCTGGCTCAACAAGCGGGCTTACTCACCAAGCTTCAGCAGCAACAACAACCCCAACAAGACAGAGCGTCTGCTTCGTACCCAACTCCACCCCCACCTATGGTTTCAATACCCATAGAGGCAGCTCACGTCCAGGAAAGTACGGATGTTCCGACACGGCCAGTCCTACTGCCAATCCCGCCTCAGTTGTCCAAAGCACCAGCTAATCCAGTGGACACGCCCTTTGAATTTAAGGTTGACCCAACTGCACTTAAGGTCAATAAACTAGAGGAGTTGTTCAGGCAAGCACATGGAGTGAACCCCATTCCGGATTTAGAGGACGGGTATATTGAATCTGCAAAGCTATTTTGTCGGAGCGCTTTAAAATGCCACATATCGATCGCTGATGGCTCGAGACCCAAGGGTGCACCTCCACTGCTTTCGATATCTTGAAGCCAATGGGTTTGACCACGCCGGTTGTCTCTCTTTGGTCAACCATGTCCGGAAAGCCGCAATCCGCATGCAAAATTGAAGGACTCGTGAAACGGAATCGGGAAGAGCCGGCCGAGGCCTTTATTGTTCAATACTCCTACAACACACGACGAGGTCACAACTCGTGATCTCGGCCACCCGCCAAGAACCAAATGAGAGTTTTCGTAGTTCGTGATGAGATGGAGATCAAAGGCCTCAATGATGACCACAAGGCCTTCGACAAAGACTAGATAAGGATGGTTGTGCGCAACCTCCAACCCAAACTCATGCAGTAAAATGATCGTTTCTCCCATTCCCTACCTTTTTCGATCTACATGAGATAGGAGTACAAATCGAGGACGCTATAAAGCAAGGCCTTATTGACCAGAAAAAGAGCAAATTTAGGAGGGCATTTACCCACGTTTGAATGCGACTCACCAAGCAGACACACTGCTATAACTTCGTGACATGGGCATGGTCACCACCCCCACACAAAAAATGACCACCCCATTCACCTAAGGCTCCAAATTAGTTCACAAACGGCCAAATACCCACCTCAGGCCAAAGGGTGTTTACCCCATCAGACATGTCTCTGCTAACGCCATGAGGGTCTCGATCAAAAGGTATCTAAAGCCACCGAGCCACAACCATTACCAAAGAAACCCCTCCTCACATAACCCAACTGACCATCAGGTTTTCCATCGCCGAAGCCGCTATGACATCGACGCAGGTTGCCTTCGCCATGAGATCCAAAACCTCATTGACAAATGGACGATAACTCCACCTTCGCATCTCAATGACCAAGTACCTCATCCACATCTCAACCTAATCCATACACTACCATCCACCTTGACCCCAAAGATATACATCACCCCTACCATCTACCCAAAAACCAGAGGTGTTTATCCCAAAGCATGGACTTATGCATGATGGGTACACGAACCCCAATCATCTCAAACCTCAGGAACCCACTACTGAGTCGATGAGGATGATCAAGATCTTCAGAGAACCGTAGCGCATTTGGCCTTTGGAGTTTTAGCTCCATCATCAATCAAGGCCACATACCGTGGAGTTCATGTCGAAGGTTCCCTAACCTTGGGACGGCCAGATTGGGAGAAGGCCAATCTCTTAGCAAAGTGGAGGCCAAGGATAAGAACAAGGTCAAGTATTAGTCTCTCATGAACACCTTCGTGGGATATCGAGGCTTTGAAAGTCAAGGATCAACAAAGAGCAAGTCCTTGCGTTGTTGTAGAGTGGATGACACTTTCGCCAATCAAGTTGGGGCGCTGAATCAAGGGCAAGCGAGAAGCGCCTTTGTACCAGAATATTCCTTTCAACTCTAGTCCCGTTTCTAAGAGATCAACAAACCAAAGCCAAGACTGCCAATCCTTTATCGGTGCATCCAAAGAAAATCCACAAACCTCAAAATACCCACCTCGAGGCCGAGGGTGTTCGCACCATCAGACATGTCTCTATCACGCCTTGAGGGTCCCGACAAGAAGGGTACTTGAAACCCCGAGCCGCCTCTACCGTAAAAAACTCCTCCTACCCATAATCCGCCAAGTATTGTGCCTTCCATCAACAAGTTGGCCACGCCATCGATAAATGCTTCCGCTTTCACCATGAAATACAAGATCCGATTGACAATAAGGTCATCGCCGACCGCCCCGCAAAGTCTATCGACCGGATCGGTGAATTTAGGGATAATGTGATGTGATCGGAGATGAATCACCCGCGGCAAAGGTTTTCGCTTTATTTCAGATGTGGCGATGGCACGACCGCTTTTGAGAAATTTGCACGCCGGTTTTTGTATGTTCGCTTGGGTATCGAAGTCGCTTCTTTTTTTGCTTTGAGCCTGTCTCTTTGTCTTGAGTCAGTCTTTTTGATTAAGGGTCTGTCTTGTTGTATCGAGTCAGTCCTGTTTTGTTGAAGTCAGGTGATTCCGGGAATGTTACCTTAGACATCACTATCTTGTTTTGTGTTTGTCTTTTTGCTTTCTTTTGAGACTGTTTATGTCAGGGAGCCAGTTGTGCCAACAGATCTTGAATGAAACAACAGTGATTTTTACGCTCTCGTGTTTGCTTCTGCCGTGTGCCAGTTGTACCCGAAATTCCAAGTGAGCTGGCAGTATTTGACTAAAAGCTATGTCTTTTCTGTGCCTTGAATTCATTGCATCGACCTAAGTTTTTCAAAACCTTTTTGAACACTGTGGTAAAAACAAAGAGGAAGGAATTCCTTGGGTTTTGCAAAAATTGCTCAACTTGAGAGAAAGAGAGGCGTGCTAAGCCCCTAATGAATGAAAACATGCTTGTTAGTGTGAGTACTGAGAAGGACCCTAGCTTTGATCCAGATTGGTCCCACATCGCCTTCAACATGAAGCGATTTGTCGCTTTCTTAAAAACTTTCAAAAAATGTTTTATGCGGTCCTGCGAAGACATGTGTAGAATCGCCTTGAGATTGTGCAATTTAGATCGCTCACCGAGACTCGACCCTCATTTTCAACCTTGACTCAAACTCGTAATGCTCAATCTGCTAACTACAATGTGAGGCCTGTGTGGCTGACGGAGGCAAATCTAACAAGAGGCACCAAAGTCGATCAAGAAGGTTAGACCTCATCAAGAAGCTTGCAAAGTTAGATCGTAAGCACCCTCGAACTAGGGCAAAAATATATATATCCAATGTGCTCGAAGAGCCAAAGGTGGATCTTTCTGCAAGTCAATACAACAGCCACTCTCCTGGATATAGAGGGCTTCAATCTCAGAACCATTTGGCATGGACTAGTTACATTTTTACCCTTTGAGAGGCTCGCTGGGCCGAAAACCCGAAAGGGCGACCCAGGCAAAAGTTAGAGCGAGACAAGCAAAATATATATACAAAAATGCAAAAAGAAAAAATGCAAAGATACAAAAAATGCAAAAAAGAAGAAGAAAAAAAAAATATAAGAAAAAAAAAAAAAAAAGAAAAGAAAGAAGAACAAAGCTTGCAAGGTCGAAAACCCGCATAGGCGCCTTTGGCAAAAGTTAGAGCATAAAAAGGAGAGGTTAATACCGAGTGTACCTTAACCCCGAACTACGAAGGCTTGATTCCCATCTTTGAATACGAGGCAACTTCACTCAAGTCCAAATTTCAAAACACTTCAAATTCGGGCCAGTGTCCATGAAATGGTTTTGATCATCTTTGCCTTCTATATCCGAGAGTTCTTGTGATTGTCGCCTGGGATTGATTTCAACACGCCGTGCCATTTGGACAAGGGCCAACATTCCGCTGCCATTCAAAACGCCAAGCAGGTCATTTCAAACAAGGGGCAACTTTCCGCTGCTATGCAAAGGTCCTTCGTTAAGGGGCAATTTTCCATTGCTATGGATCCGAGGTTGTGCATCTCAAAGAGTTGGTTCCCGCTTGTTGAGTGGTGGCCGCTTGCAAAAATAGTTTTGAAAATTTTACCGAGGTTGACTATTTTCTAAAACTATCTCATTTTCCAAAAATCGACCATTGTCTTGGACCCAAAAAAGGAAAATTTTCAGTGCTCATAGCCCGATTCGCATGATTTTCAAATCAAAAAATTGAATAAGCGTGTTAATCCAACTCTCATGTTGGTCAAAATTGTTTTAAAACCAAAAAAAATGGTCAAAATGATGAACTAAGGGCACGCTGAGTCGTGTTCTGCTCTTTTTCCCCATCATCAACATACTTGCCAAGAAGGGCACTCCACCGCCAAGAGGGCACAACCAAGTCAACAACAAAGGGCCGAAAGCTCTCGCCCTCCAAGCAACGAGGTATCAAGCCATGTGCGGCACAAACCTAATGGATCAAGATCTTCCACTTCCTCATCTCGACGTATCTTATCACGCCCAAACTCCCCAAAAGCATCATCAATCGATGTTAGCCGCAGATTGTTACACACCCGGGCCAGAAGCGCAACCCCTCGTGGGAGAAACTCACTAGCCGCATGCAGAAGAAAGAGAATCTAGCAAAATGCTAGGGACATGAGCCCGCAACTTCTTATTCATCCATCAACCGCCCAGGGGAGGGATGAAAAATGAGAGATTGAAGAATAGAGAGATGTGCGATGAGAGAAAAAGTGAGAAAAGGGATTTTGTGAGAAAAACCGAGCTTGAGGGCCGAGTGATGTGAGAATCACAAATGAGAAAAGGGTGGGAAAGCTTAACCGGAGAAACAGGCTCCCTGTGCATGTCTAAGTGTCGTGTCTTTTTTTGTTTTATCTCGATTCTTGTTTTGAGTCGTCTTGAGTGTTACTCGATGTGTTTAGGTTGTTTACCTATTGTTTTCCGTTGTTGAGTCTTTTTCACTGTGGTTCACCAACAGAGGCTCAATACCCTAAGAACTCATTTCTTAATTTCAAAAACATAAAATCATCTTGTGCTCAGAGTGCTACATTCTCCACATTTGTGCAAAAGATTCGTTCTTTCATAAAATTGCAGGCCCACCTCGATAAGTGTGAACAAGAAACCAGGACCTATTTGAAGCTATGTGGTTCCGGACTGCAAAGTAAAAGCAAAAGAGGGAAAATCGAAGCATCTGAGTGTGCTTCACCTCCAGCAAATTCCGTGGGATGTACCCTTTCAGGCCTTGTCAATGCTACCGAAGTATGAGTGTGCCTCTACTCAAGTGTAAGCTCGCCTGCCGTAATGGCAATTAAAGCAAAGAAGAGATGTTATCTCGCCAACATGTACGGTGTCCCCTTCGAGCAGAGTGTGTTGCAAAGCCCTCCAAGAGGTAAATCAGGCACCAGAGTACATGTTAAATGCTCGTGATCTCTTGTATAGAAAATGCACCCTTCCACTGTATTGTTATGCACCCACTTCATTTGCATTGTGATGCACATCCCACCATATTGTTATGCACTCATCTCACTTGCGTATCACGCGATGTTTCGCCCACGCTTGTTGTGCGCCTTTTTACTTGCATTGTTGTTTCCTCTCTCGCAGTACTACCGAGAGGCTTTTTTCTTTCCTTTCTCGCTGTACTACCGAGAGGCTTCCTCTCTCTCTCGCGTACCACCGAGAGGTTTTTCGCTTCCTTTTCTCTCAAGGTACCACGAGAGGTTTCTTTCGCTTTTCCCTTTCCTCTCAAGGTACTACCGAGAGGCTTTTCTTTCCTCTCAAGGTACTACCGAGGTTTTTCTTCCTCTCTCGCTGTACTACGAGAGGTTTCTTTTGTTTTCCTTTCCTCTCAAGGTACTACCGAGAGGTTTCTTTGCTTTCCTCTCTCCTCTCGCGGTACTACCGATGAGGTTTCTCTAAGCCTTTCCTTCTTCTCTTGCATGTACTACGCTGAGAAATTCTTTCCTTCCTCTCTTGCGTGTACTACGCTGAGAAATTCTTTTCTCTGTCCTCTCCCGCGTGTACTACGTTGATGGGGATTCTCTAAGCCTTTCCTTCTTCTCTGGTACCACGAGAAATTTTATCCTTCTTCTCTGGTACTACCGAGAAATTTTATCTTTCTTCTCGCGTACTACCGAGAAGTGTTACTCTTTCCTCTCCTCGTAACGACACCGAGAGATGTTGTGCTTGAGACTCGGTATTCTGTAGTCGCTTAGCCTTCTCCGCGAAGACGCCGTGAGAATTGCATAATTTTCTTACATCCTTTCTACATGAGATGTAGTTTGGTTCATGTTTACTTGCTTGCATAGCATTCGCTAAAATGTTGCATTTATTTTGCATAATTGTTTCATCACAAGATCCTTGCATGATCTTAAGTTATGCACTTGCATTGTGCATCACTTTGCATCCTGCCCCCGTACTACGCTGGTTTGATTCCTTGCAAAGGGATACGTAGGCAGCCTGCGGGCACAACCATTTATCTATCTATGTTTTGTTTGTTTGTTTGTCCAAGTCTTCGGCCTTATCAAAATGGGTTTTCGGCTTTGACATTCACTCACGTCATTGTTATGACTTCCGAGTTCTGTCAAAGAGGGGCAACTGTAGACACCCCATTTTTGACTGCCCTCAAGACTTGGGTGCTACTAATGGTTTACTTGTTGGAGAAAGGTGCGTAGGGCAAAGGTTCAGTTTCTTCGGCAAGGAGAGAGGCAAATCTCAACTTCATACCCCATTGTGGACCAAAATTATTTTTGATGGTTTTTATACCTTAAAACCCTCTCTTTCAAAACATTTTTGAAATAAAGTTCCCACGATGTTCCGACGCTCGCATTTCGGTAAATGTTGCGCTTTTCTGTAAACCGAGCAAGAACAAAGGGGAGATGAATGAAAGAGAGATGAAATCTTTTGAAAAATCTTTCAAAACACCTTACTTAGGGGTTTGAAGTTGAAGAAAAGAAGAGAAGAGGGGAGAAAACTAGTTTGGGAGTGGTTCAGCAGTAATCCGGGAAGGAGAAAAGTCCGCGCGGCTTCCTCGAAATGGGCGTAACGCTTTGTACAAGAGGAATTAAAATATGGGGCCACCACCATTGGAAACCTTACTTCCGGGGCTTCATTTTGCACTCAAGAATCTCCTTAGTCCAAACCGGGGAGGAGATAAGGTTGGTTGAAGTCCTGTTGGACCGAATCTGCGCGCTTTACGGAAAAGGGCATAACTTTTTGCACAGGAGGAATTTTAATGCAAGGTTTGCGCCATTGAAAGCTAACTTCCGGGGCTTCAATCTGGACATCCACCGGCACTTTTGACCTTACCGACTGCCGACCGGCACAAAGATATCCGACCGGCACAAAATATTGCCCCGCCAAAATGCCTGTAACTCAGATTTTGATGATATTTTGCTATACACTGTGGCAGATATTTTTAATTGGATATTTCTGACCAAAAGATCTTATTTTGACATATATAAGGTCTTATATCTCATATGCTTAGGGTTAGAACAAAAAGATCAAATTTTGGGAGCTTTCACTCTAGATTTCTCTCTCTCTCTACCCAAAACCTCTCAAATCCTTGGCCATTTCTTCACCAATCTATAGCACCACCACCACCACTCCATTTCCAGCAACAAGAAGAGGTTCTTAGAGGCTTAGAAGCAACATTTCTCAAGTCAAGAAGCAAGGAAAGAAAGGTCTTCAAGGGTAAGTCTCAAACCCTCTCTTTACACCATTTTCTTGTCTCTTTTCTTAACCCTACTTGCTCACTGTTTTGAGCTCCGACCAATACTGAAAGTGGTCCTCTTTGAGCCATATTTCATATTGTTTAAGGGCTCAACCCTGTTTGAGCCCTCCATTTGGTACTTGCTTCAATATCCTCTTATATGCCATTATTTTGCATTGAATATTTGGCCTATGTGTGATCTGTTTTAGAGCATGATGTAAACTGTAAGAGGGCCTATTTTGAGCCCCTCTTCAACATTTAAGAAGGGATCAACCATGTTCGGGCCCCCTATCTTGCACTTGCTTCACAATTCTTCCAATTTACCGTAAGTTTGCATGATTTGTTTGGCCTACATGTGGTCTGTTTTGGAGCATGTTATGAACTGTGATTAGGTTTATTTTGTGTCCCTCTACGACATTGTAGAAGGGATAAACCTTGTTGGGGGTCTCCATGTTATGCTTGTCTTTATATCCCTCTTTGGCCCCATTTTTGCATGCTTTGTTAAGCCTATCTAGCTTCTATTTTCGGCCATGATCAGTACTGAAAATATCCATATTTTGGCCTTCTTGTCATGTTTTGTTAAGGGTCCAAGGCCTTTTGATGAATGTAAGCCATACCTCATGTTGTAGCCTTATGTATCCTAGATCTTGCATGACATTTTTAGCAAGTTTTCATACTGAGTTGGGGGATGTCATCTACTGTAAATGTACATATTTTTTGTCCCTCATTAGTGTTGTAGAAGGACATTTTTCTGTTTGAGCATTGCATCTACCACTTGCTTCATAGCCTCCCTTGTGGAGCCATTTTTGTATGCCATGTTAGCCCCATTTGTGATTGCTGTTTGCCCATATTTTGTACTGTAAAAATGTGAGTTATGGGGCTGCCTTGCTTCTGCCTTTTCATGTCATGTATCAATTATGCATGTTTGGTGTAGCTATAGGCCATTTCGGGTGCCAAAATTCATGTTTCGATCATTCCATGCATCGGGTACACTTTGGCCATGTTTCGACTGTTTTGCCCCACATTTCAGTGCTGAAATTCATTTGCATGTTTGCATATCATAATTCCATGCTATTGCATTGCAGATGCCATTGTTTCTGGGCTTATGCGTCTGCAGCACGCATTTCGAGGCATCTCATTTTCATCTCATGGTCACGATTTTGGCATGCTTGCGAAGTTATCCATGTTAGTTTAAGTCCATCGCTGCATGTTGTTGCATGCTACACATGTTTGTATGTTTAGGTACTTAGTCTATTAACATGTTGTATGTTTATGCCGCCGCATTTGGCATGCTTCATGTGTTGGGTTGTTTTGCATATTTACATGTGTTATGCCTTTCATGTTGTTACATGTGTGTCATTAACATTGATGTTATATGCCTTGCATGCTTACTTGTTCGCCATGGTCCATTGCACATGGTTTTGTTGTTTGCATGATCATGTTGCACACTTAGCTTACATGCCTAGGTTGCATTACATTGGCATGCATACTTTGCCTCTTGAATTGAGTATGATAGAGGTTGAGTTGATTGTTTGTTTATGTGCATTTCATCCCACATTGAAGTTGCACTCTTGGTTCTTTGGGCCATCATGCATTGAAATGCGGATTGGTGGTCCGAGAACCCGTGCACATCTTCCTTTGAGTCCAAAACATGATAAGGAGTGTGTTTGGCGCATACATGCTTTGAATTACATTGCCATGCAAGTTGTGTCCTCTGCTGCTGTGAGTTGCAGGTTCTGCAGGCATTTTGTGCCGACCGGCACTTTTTAGTGCCGACCTGCTTCATCGACACCGATGGATGAATTCAAGGTGTGAGTCACATACTTCAGCCGGTGGTGTTCTACCCCTGCCGGTGATACTCCTCAGTGCCCTGAGAGGCACTCCTGGGACTTTGGCAGCCTTCAGAGGAGGGTAGCAGGGAAAACAGAGGCACACTTGCATGACAGTGCGATTCCGAGCCAGTCCCGAGCGCGTGCTACATTTGGCCCTCATCTCGAGGCGATTTACTGTTTAATTAGTTTAATTATGTTATTTAATTAATTTAGTTGATTTGTAATAATTAATTAGCTTGTGTAGTTAATTAGTTATTCGGACTGTATTATTTCGGTCCCTCCGAGCGAGGGCAAATTTGTAATAAGGGTGTGTGAGTGGGTGTATGTCTTCCAACCCACATTTCTTCCTATCCCTTTTATTTACCTGCTTTCGATGGTAGATTAGGGCATATTTAATTTAGCATACCTTATGATAGCATGCGTGCATTCATTCATTTGTTTACATGCACTAGGCTCAGACATCATACAAACCGCATTGCAATTTTCAATTCCAAATTGAATACGTGCTACTCGCGATTTCACATGCCATGTTTAGGGTTAGCCGAGCCTACTCTAGATTGCATCTACGCCGGTTACATTAGCCACTTAACATGAACTAGGTCATGCATGTTTGCTAACCGGTTATTGTTTTGGGCACGAGTACGATGTAAGTTTTTACGCTTTAGCATATCGCGACGCTGCGGTGAATGTTTACTATGACAAGATGCTTACCATGCGGCTAAGTGCTTACATGATAAACCGCTTGAATGCCCGTGGGTGGAGGTTGATTGCCCGAGTTGGAACAATTCATTGAACTGCTGCTTAGCCTACTTGCGAGTAGCAAAAGAAAACAACACGCCGAGACAAAACGGATATGCAATGTTTATTTCCAAGTTAGGCGATCTAGTCTATACTTTTGTCGCAAGATAACATAGTAATTCTAGGCTAATAATCGAATAAGAACGATAAAGTTTTCAAAAACGGATATCACTAAGTAGAGGCCGGTTCTGGACCGAAAGGGGGTGCTCATAGTCGACCTTCCCCGATCGCATCTAAGTTCCGAGCCAAGACCACTTTGGGGATGACGGACATGTATTTTCAAGATCGAGTCGTGGTTTCCTAAATTTCCCAATTAAAAATATTTAGGTGGCGATCAGAATCCGCAAAGCACCATGTTTGGCACTACTTTTCAAAAAATCGCTTTCAAACGATTTGCCGGATTTGGACTCTTGGTTCAGATGAACCGCGACACAAAGGGAGTCCGAATCAGAGTGAAGTTCTACCGCGCTGTTTACAATAGCGGCAAGGACAAATCGCACAAAATAAAGGTGACGCGCAAAACAGCGCGAGTGATAAATAGAGAGAAAGAGTGCGACGCGCAAAATAGCGCGAGTGATAGACTGCACAAAATAAAGGCGACGCGCAAAATAGCGCGAGTGATAAATCGCACAAAACAAAGGCGACGCCTAAAATAGCGCGAAAGTGATAATCGCGACAAAACCGCATGCTATACGCGCAAGAAGGATAAATCAGACAAAATAAAGGCGACGCGGCAAAATAGCGCGAGTGATAAATCGCGACAAAACAAAGGCGACGCCTAAAATTGCGCGAAAGTGATGAACTGCACAAAACAGTGCGACGCCCAAAATAGCACGAGTGATAATCGCGACAAAACAAAGGCGACGCGCAAAATAGCGCATTGACAAATTGTACAAAATAAAGGCGACGCACAAAATAACGCGAGTGATAAACTGCACCAAACAATGCAACGCCAAAAATAGCGCGAGTGATAATCGCACAAAACCGCGATGCGCAAAATAGCGGCAAGGACAAACTGACAATAAAATAAGGACGCGCAAAATAGCGCGAGTGATAAATCGCACAAAACAAAGGCGACGCCCAAAATTGCGCGAAAGTGACGAAATGCACAAAATAGTGCGACGCGCAAAATATCGCGAAAGTGATAAATCGCACAAAACAAAGGCGACGCACAAAATAGCGCGAGTGATAATCGCGACAAACAAAGGCGACGCGCAAAATAGCGCAGATTGACAAACCAGACAAAATAAAGGCGACGCGCAAAATAGCGAGTAATAAATCGCACAAAATAGTGCGACGCGCAAAATAGCGCGAGTGATAACCGCGACAAAACAAGGCGACGCGCAACATAGCGCGAAAGTGAAATCGCGACAAAATAGTGCGACGCGCAAAAGTAGCGCGAAGTGATAAATCGCAAAAAGAGTGCGACGCGCAAAATAGTTCGAGTGATAAATCGACAAAACAAGGTTACGCGCTAAATAGTGCGAGTGATAAATCGCGACAAAACCGCAACGCCCAAAATAGCGCGAGTGATAATCGCACAAACCGCGGCGCGCAAAATAGCGCAGTGACAAACCAGACAAAATAAAGGCGACGCGCAAAATAGCACGAGTGATAAACTGCACAAAACTGTGCGACGCCCAAATTAGCGCGAGTGATAAACTGGAAAAAACAGTGCGACGCACAAAATAGCGCGATTGATAAACTGCACAAAACAGTGCGACGCGCAAAATAGTGCGAGTGTGAACTGCACAAAACTGTGCGACGCGCAAATTAGCGCGAGTGATAAAATGGAAAAAACAGTGCGACGCACAAAATAGCGCGAGTGATAAACTGGACAAAACAATGCGACGCCCAAAATAGCGCGAGTGATAAACTGCACAAAACAGTGCGACGCGCAAAATAGCGGCAAAGGACAAACCGCAAAAAAAGGTGACGCGCAAAATAGCGCGAGTGATAAATCGCGACAAAATAAAGGCGACGCCCAAAATTGCGCGAGTGACGAATGCACAAATAGTACGACGCGCAAAATAGCGCGAGTGATAAATTGCACAAAACAGTGCGACGCACAAAATAGTGCCAGTGATAATCGCACAAAATAAAGGCGACGCGCAAAAATAGCGCAGATTGACAAATCAGACAAAATAAAGGCGACGCGCAAAATAGCGAGTAATAAATCGCACAAAATAGTGCGAAGCGCAAAATAGCACGAGTGATAACCGCGACAAAACAAAGGCGACGCGCAACATAGCGGCAAAGTGAAAAATCGCACAAAATAGTGCGACGCGCAAAAGTAGCGCGAAAGTGATAAACAAAGACAAAAGAGTGCGACGCGCAAAATAGTTCGAGTGATAAATCGCGACAAAACAAGGCGACGCGCTAAATAGTGCGTAGTGATAAACCGCACAAAACCGCGGCGACGCCCAAAATAGCGCGAGTGATAATCGCGACAAAACCGCGGCGACGCGCAACATACCGCGAGTGACAAACTCCATAAAATAAAGGCGACGCGCAAAATAGCGCAGTGATAAATCGCACAAAATAAAGGCGACGCCCAAAATTGCGCGAAAGTGATGAAATGCACAAATAGTGCGACGCGCAGAATATCGCGAGTGATAAATCGCGACAAAACAAAGGCGACGCGCAAAATAGCGCGAGTGATAAATCGCACAAAATAAAGGCGACGCGCAAAATAGCGCGAGTGATAAACTTCAAAAAAACAGAGCGACGCGCAAAATAGCGCGAGTGATAATCGTGACAAAATAAAGGCGCGCGCAAATGCGCAATAGCGGCAAGTGACAAATCAGACAAAAAACAAAGGCGACACGCAAAATAGCACGAGTGATAAACCGCACAAAATAAAGGCGACGCCTAAAATTGCGCGAAAGTGATGAAATGCAAAAATAGTGCGACGCGCAAAATATCAAGTAGCGAGTGATAAATCAAGACAAAACAAAGGCGACGCACAAAATAGCGCGAGTGATAATGATAACCGCGACAAAACAAGGCGACGCGCAAAATAGCGGCATTGACAAATCAGAAAAAAAGGCGACGCGCAAAATAGCGCGAAAGTGATAAACCGCCAAAATAGTGCGACGCGCGAAAATAGCGCGAAGTGATAAATCGCACAAAATGAAGGCGACGCCCAAAATTGTGCGAGAGATGAACTGCACAAAATAGTGCGCCGCGCAAAATAGCGCGAATGATAAATCAGACAAAACAAAGGCGACGCACAAAATAGCGCGAGTGATAACTGCACAAAACAGTGCGACGCGCAAAATAGCGGCATTGACAAATTGTACAAAACAGTGCGACGCGCAAAATAGCGCGAGTGATAAACTGCACAAAACAATGCAACGCCCAAAATAGCGCGAGTGATAACTGCACAAAACCGTGCGATGCGCAAAATAGCGGCAGTGACAAACTGTACAAAACAGTGCGACGCGCAAAATAGCGCGAGTGATAAACTGCACAAAACAGTGCGACGCCCAAAATTGCGCGAGTGATGAAATGCACAAAATAGTGCGACGCGCAAAATATCGCGAGTGATAAACTGCACAAAACAGTGCGACGCACAAAATAGCGCGAGTGATAACTGCACAAAACAGTGCGACGCGCAAAATAGCGGCATTGACAAACTGTACAAAACAGTGCGACGCGCAAAATAGCGCGAGTAATAAACTGCACAAAACAGTGCGACGCGCAAAATAGCGCGAGTGATAACCGCACAAAACAGTGCGACGCGCAACATAGCGGCAGTGACAAACTGCACAAAATAGTGCGACGCGCAAAATAGCGCGAGTGATAAATCGCATGTAAGAGGCGACGCGCGCAAAATAGTTCGGTGATAAATGACAAAACAAAGGTTACGCGCTAAATAGTGCGAGTGATAAATCGCACAAAACCGCGGCGACGCCCAAAATAGCGCGAGTGATAATCGCACAAACCGCGGCGCGCAAAATAGCGCAAAGTGACAAATCAGACAAAATAAAGGCGACGCGCAAAATAGCGCAGTGATAAACCGCACAAATAAAGGCGACGCCCAAAATTGCGCGAGTAGTGATAATGCACAAAATAGGCGACGCGCAAATAGCGAGTGATAAATCGCGACAAAATAAAGGCGACGCCAGAAAATAGCGCGAGTGATAATCGCGACAAAATAAAGGCGACGCGCAAAATAGCGCAAAGTGATAACCGCGACAAAACAAAGGCGACGCAAAATAGCGCCGAGTGATAAATCGCACAAAATAAAGGCGACACGCAAAATAGCGCGAGTGATAAACTTCACAAAACAGTGCGACGCTCAAAATAGCGCGAGTGATAACAGCTCAAAACCGTGCGATTCGCAAAATAGCGGCAAAGGATAAACCGCATAAAATAAAGGCGACGCGCGAAAATAGCACGAGTGATAAACTGCACAAAATAAAGGCGACGCCCAAAATTGCGCGAAAGTGATGAAATGCAAAAATAGGCGACGCGCAAAATATCGCGAAAGTGATAAATCGCGACAAAACAAAGGCGACGCACAAATAGCGCGAGTGATAATCGCACAAAACAAGGCGACGCCAAAAATAGCGGCGCGGATAAATCAGAAAATTAGTGCGACGCGCAAAATAGCGCGACTGTGAACTGCCCAAAACAGTGCGACGCGCAAAATAGCGGCAGTGACAAACTGCACAAAACAGTGCGACGCGCAAAATAGCGCGAGTGATAAACTGCACAAAACAGTGCGACGCGCAAAATAGCGCGAGTGATAAACTGCACAAAACAGTGCGACGCCCAAAATTGCGCGAGTGATGAAATGCACAAAATAGTGCGACGCACAAAATAGCGCGAGTGATAGCTGCACAAAACAGTGCGACGCGCAAAATAGCGGCATTGACAAACTGTACAAAACAGTGCGACGCGCAAAATAGCGCGAGTGATAAACTGCACAAAACAGTGCGACGCCCAAAATAGCGCGAGTGATAACTGCACAAAACCGTGCGATGCGCGCAAAATAGCGCAAGACAAACAGACAAAACAAAGGCGACGCGCAAAGTAGCACGAGTGATAAATCGCGAAAAAAAGGCGACGCCCAAAATTGCGCGAGTGATGAAATGCAAAAATAGTGCGACGCAAAATATCGCGAGTGATAAATCGACAAAATAAGGCGACGCACAAAATAGCGCGAGTGATAATCGCGACAAAACAAAGGCGACGCGCAAAATAGCGCATTGATAAACAAAAATAAGGCGACGCGTAAAATAGCGCGAGTGATAACCGCGACAAAACAAAGGCGACGCGCAACATAGCGGTAGTGACAAATCGCAAAATAAAGGCGACGCGCAAAATAGCGCGAAAGTGATAAATCGCCAAAAGAGTGCGACGCGCAAAACAGTGCGAGTGATAAATCGCACAAAATAAAGGCGACGCGCAAAATAGCGCGAGTGATAAACTGCACAAAACCGTGCGACGCCCAAAATAGTGCGAGTGATAACTGCACAAAACCGTGCGATGCGCAAAATAGCGGCAGTGACAAACTATACAAAACAGTGCGACGCGCAAAATAGCGCGAGTGATAAACTGCACAAAATAGTGCGACGCCCAAAATTGCGCGAGTGATGAAATGCACAAAATAGTGCGACGCGCAGAATATCGCGAGTGATAAACTGCACAAAACAGTGCGACACACAAAATAGCGCGAGTGATAACTGCACAAAACAGTGCGACGCGCAAAATAGCGGCATTGACAAACCGCAAAATAAAGGCGACGCGCAAAATAGCGCGAGTGATAACCGCACAAAAAAGGTGACGCGCAACATAGCGACAATGCGACAAACCGCAGAAAAAGGCGACGCCGCAAAATAGCGCGAGTGATAAATCGCACAAAAAGGCGACGCGCAAAATAGCGCGAGTGATAAATCTTCAAAACAAAGGCGACGCCCAAAAATAGCGCGAGTGATAACAAAGACAAAACCGTGCGATGCGCAAAATAGCGGCAAAGTGACAAACTGCATAAAATAAAGGCGACGCGCAAATAGCACGCAGTGATAAATCGCGATAAACAAAGGCGACGCCCAAAATTGCGTGAGTGATAAAATGCAAAAAATAGTGCGATGCGGAAAATTGAGCGAATGATAAACTGCACAAAACAGTGCGACGCACAAAATTGCGTGAGTGATAATCGCACAAAACAAAGGCGACGCGCAAAATAGCGCCATTGACAAATCAGAAAAATAAAGGCGACGCCAAAATAGCGCGAGTGATAACCGCGACAAAACAAGGCGACGCGCAATATAGCGGCAAAGGACAAATCGCACAAAATAAAGGCGACGCGCGAAATAGCTGGTGATAAACCGCCTAAAGAGTGCGCCGCGCAAAATAGCGCGAAAGTGATAAATCGGTGACAAAACAAAGGCGACGCACAAAATAGCGAAAGTGATAAATTACAAAAAAGGCGACGCGCAAAATAGCGCGCGGATAAATCATAAAAATAGTGCGACGCGCAAAATAGCGCGAGTGATAACCGCGACAAAACAAAGGCGACGCCGCAAAATAGCGGCAAGGATAAACCGCACAAAATAAAGGCGACGCGGAAAATAGCGCAAGTGATGAAATGCACAAAATAGTGCGACGCGCAAAATATCGCGAATGATAAACTGCACAAAACAGTGCGACGCGCAAAATAGCGCAAGTGATGAAATGCACAAAATAGTGCGACGCACAAAATAGCGTGAGTGATAACTGCACAAAACAGTGCGACGCGCAAAATAGCGGCAGTGACAAACTGTACAAAACAGTGCGACGCGCAAAATAGCGCGAGTGATAAACTGCACAAAACAGTGCGACGCGCAAAATAGCGGGAGTGTGAACTGCACAAAACAGTGCGACGCGCAAAATAGCGGGAGTGACAAATCGCATAAAATAAAGGCGACGCCGAAGTAGCATCGAGTGATAAATCGCGCAAACAAAGGCGACGCCCAAAATTGCGCGAGTGATGAAATGCAAAAAATAGTGCGACGCAAAAATATCGCGAAGTGATAAATCGTGACAAAACAAAGGCGACGCACAAAATAGCGCGAGTGATAATCTGGAAAAAACAATGCGACGCGCAAAATAGCGCGAGATTGACAAATCAGAAAAACAAGGCGACGCGCGAAATAGCGCGAGTGATAACCGCGACAAAACAAAGGCGACGCGCAACCTAGCGGTAGTGATAAACCGCACAAAATAAAGGCGACGCGCAAAATAGCTCGAGTGATAAAATGCACAAAACAGTGCGACGCGCAAAATAGCGCGAGTGATAAACTGCACAAAACAGTGCGACGCGCAAAATAGCGCGAGTGATAAAATCCACAAAACAGTACGACGCGCAAAATAGCGCGAGTGATAACTGCACAAAACAGTGCGACGCGCAAAATAGCAGCAGTGACAAACTGTACAAAACAGTGCGACGCGCAAAATAGCGCGTGTGATAACTGCACAAAACAGTGCGACGCGCAAAATAGCGCGAGTGATAAAATGCACAAAACAGTGCGACGCGCAAAATAGCGCGAGTGATAAACTGCACAAAACAGTGCGAAGCACACAAAATAACGTGAGTGATAAACTACAAAATAAAGGCGACGCGCAAAAATAGCGCGATTGACAAACCGCATAAAATAAAGGCGACGCGCAAAATAGCGCGAGTGATAACCGCGACAAAACAAGCAGTGACGCGCAACATAGCGCGAAGTGACAAACCGCAAAATAAAGGCGACGCGCAAAACAGCGCGAGTGATAAATGGCACAAAACAAGGCGAGGCGCAAAACAGCGCGAATGATAAACTGCACAAAACAAAGGCGACGCCCAAAATAGCGCCGAAAGTGATAACAAGACAAAACCGGCGACGCGAAAAATAGCGGCAGTGATAAATCAGATAAAATAAGGCGACGCGCAAAATAGCACGAAAGTGATAAATCGCATAAAATAAAGGCGACGCCCAAAATTGCGCGAGTGATGAAAATGCAAAAAATAGTGCGACGCGAAAATATCGCGAAGTGATAAATCGCACAAAACAAGGCGACGCAGAAAAATAGCGCGAGTGATAATCGCACAAAACAAAGGCGACGCGCAAAATAGCGCCATTGACAAATCAGAAAAACAAAGGCGACGCGCAAAATAGCGCGAGTGATAACCGCACAAAACAAAGGCGACGCGCAAAATAGCGGCGAAGTGACAAATCGCACAAAATAAAGGCGACGCGCAAAATAGCGCGAAAGTGATAAACCGCCTAAAGAGTGCGACGCGCAAAATAGCGCGAGTGATAAACTGCACAAAACAGTGCGACGCGCAAAATGGCGCGAGTGATAAACTGCACAAAACAGTGCGACGCGCAAAATAGCGCGAGTGTCAACAGCACAAAACTGTGCGACGCGCAAAACAGAGCGAGTGATAAACAGCACAAAACAGTGCGACGCGCAAAATAGCGCGATTGATAAACTGCATAAAACAGTGCGACGCGCAAAATAGCGCGACTGATAAACTGCACAAAACACTGGGACGCCCAAAATAGCGCGAGTGATAAACTGCACAAAACAGTGCGACGCGCAAAATAGCGCGAGTGTGAACTGCACAAAACAGTGCGACGCGCAAAATAGCGCGAGTGATAAACTGCACAAAAATAAAGGCGACGCCCAAAATTGCGCGAAAGTGATGAACTGCAAAAAATAGAGCGACGCGCAAAATATCGCGAGTGATAAATCGCGACAAACAAAGGCGACGCGCAAAATAGCGCGAGTGATAATCGCACAAAACAAAGGCGACGCGCAAAATAGCGGCATTGACAAATCAGAAAAACAAAGGCGACGCGTAAAATAGCGCGAGTGATAACCGCACAAAACAAAGGCGACGCGCAACATAGCGGCAAAGTGATAAATCGCACAAAATAAGGCGACGCGCAAAATAGCGCTGCAGTGATAAATCGCCGAAAAGAGTGCGACGCGCAAAACAGTGCGAGAGTGATAAATCGCACAAAACAATGGGACGCGCAAAATAGCGCGAGTGATAAATCGCACAAAACCGCGGCGACGCCCAAAATAGCGCGTAGTGATAATCGCGACAAAACCGCGGCGATGCGCAAAATAGCGGCGTGACAAACTATACAAATAAAGGCGACGCGCAAAATAGTGCCAGTGATAAACTGCATAAACAGTACGACGCCCAAAATAGCGCGAGTGATGAAATGCACAAATAGTGCGACGCGCAGTAATATCGCGAGTGATAAATCGCACAAAACAAAGGCGACACACAAAATAGCGCGAGTGATAATCGCACAAACAAAGGCGACGCGCAAAATAGCGGCATTGACAAACTGTAAAAAACAGTGCGACGCGTAAAATAGCGCGAGTGATAACCGCACAAAACAAAGGTGACGCGCAATATAGCGCAAAGTGATAAACCGCACAAAATAAAGGCGACGCGCAAAATAGCGCGAGTGATAAATCGCGACAAAATAAAGGCGACGCGCAAAATAGCGCGAGTGATAAATCACAAAACATTGCGACGCCAAAATAGCGCGAGTGATAAAAAGACAAAACCGCGGCGCGCAAAATAGCGGCAAGTGATAAACTCATAAAATAAAGGCGACGCGCAAAATAGCACGAAAGTGATAAATCGCATAAAAAAGGCGACGCCCAAAATTGCGCGAGTGATGAAATGCAAAAATAGTGCGACGCGAAAATATCGCGAGTGATAAATCGCACAAAACAAAGGCGACGCACAAAATAGCGCGGTGATAATCGCACAAAACAAAGGCGACGCGCAAAATAGCGCCAGTGATAAATCACAAAATAAAGGCGACGCGAAATAGCGCGAGTGATAACCGCGACAAAACAAAGGCGACGCAAAATAGCGGCAAAGTGATAAATCGCACAAAATAAAGGCGACGCGCAAAATAGCGTGAGTGATAAACTGCTCTAAAGAGTGCGACGCGCAAAATAGCGCGAAAGTGATAAATCGCACAAAACAAAGGCGACGCCTAAAATAGCGCGAGTGATGAACTGTACAAAATAGTGCGACGTGCAAAATATCGCGAAGTGATAATCGCACAAAACAAAGGCGACGCGCAAAATAGCGCGATTGACAAATCGCATAAAATAAAGGCGACGCGCAAAATAGCGCGAGTGATAAATCGCACAAAACAAAGGCGACGCCCAATATAGCGCGAGTGATAATCGCGACAAAACCGGCGACGCGCAAAATAGCGTGAGTGATAAACAGCACAAAACAGTACGACGCGCAAAATAGCGCGAGTGATAAACTGCACAAAACGGTACGACGCGCAAAATAGCGCGAGTGATAAACTGTAAAAAAAGGTGCGACGCGCAAAATAGCGCGAGTGATAAACTGCACAAAACAGTGCGACGCGCAAAATAGCGCGAGTGAGAACTGCACAAAACAGTGCGACGCGCAAAATAGCGCGAGTGATAAACTGTAAAAAATAGTGCGACGCGCAAAATAGCGCGAGTGATAAACTGCACAAAACAGTGCAACGCACAAAATAGCGCGAGTGACAAATCGCACAAAATAAAGGCGACGCGCAAAATAGCGCGAGTGATAAATCGCCGAAAAGAGGCGACGCGCAAAATAGTGCGCGAGTGATAAATCGCACAAAACAAAGGCGACGCGCAAAATAGCACGAGTGATAAATCGCACAAAACCGCGGCGACGCCAAAATAGCGCGAGTGATAATCGCACAAACCGCGGCGACGCGCAAAATTGGCGGCAAAGGACAAATCTATAAAATAAAGGCGACGCGCAAAATAGCGCGAGTGATAAATCGCACAAAATAAAGGCGACGCCCAAAATTGCGCGAAAGTGATGAAATGCACAAAATAGTGCGACGCGCAGAATATCGCGAGTGATAAATCAGACAAACAAAGGCGACGCACAAAATAGCGCGAGTGATAATCGCACAAAACAAAGGCGACGCGCAAAATAGCGCGCAGTGACAAATCAGACAAAATAAAGGCGACGCGCAAAATAGCGCGAGTGATAACCGCGACAAAACAAAGGCGACGCGCAAATAGCGCGAAGTGATAAATCGCGACAAAATAAAGGCGACGAGCAAAATAGTGCAAGTGATAAACTGCTAAAACAGTGTGACGGGCAAAATAGCGCGAAAGTGATAAATCGCACAAAACAAAGGCGACGCCCAAAATAGCGCGAGTGATAATCGCACAAAACCGGCGACGCGCAAAATAGCGCAAAGTGATAAATCGCAAAATAAAGGCGACGCGCAAAATAGCGCGATCGATAAATCGCACATAACAAAGGCGATGCCCAAAATAGCGCGAGTGATGAAATGCACAAATAGTGCGACGCGCAAAATAGCGCGAGTGATATATTGCACAAAATCAATGCGACGCGCAAAATAGCGCGAGTGATAATCAACAAAACAAGACGACGCGCAAAATAGCGCATTGACAAATCAGAAAAACAAAGGCGACGCGCAAAATAGCGCCAGTGATAACCGACAAAACAAGGCGACGCGCAAAATAGCGCAAGTGATAAATCGCACAAAACAAGGCGACGCGCAAAATAGCGCGAGTGTTAAATCGCCTAAAAGAGGCGACGCGCAAAATAGCGCGAGTGATAAATCGCATAAACATCGCGACGCGCAAAATAGCGCGAGTGATAAATCGCACAAAACAAAGGCGACGCGCAAAATAGCGCGAGTGATAATCGCACAAAAAAGGCGACGCGCAAAAATAGCGCGAGTGATAAATCGCACAAAATAAAGGCGACGCCGCAAAATAGCGCGAGTGATAAATCGCAAATAAAGGCGACGCGCAAAATAGCGCGAGTGATAAATGCAAAAAATAGGCGACGCGAAAATATCGCGCGAGTGATAAACCGACAAAATAAAGGCGACGCGCAAAATAGCGCGAGTGATAAATCGCACAAAACAAGGCGACGCCAAAATAGCGCGAAAGTGATAAATCGCACAAAATGAAGGCGACGCGCAAAATAGCGCGAGTGATAAATCGCACAAAATCAAGGCGACGCGCAAAATAGCGCGAGTGATAAATCGCACAAAATAAAGGCGACGCGCAAAATAGCGCGAGTGATAAATCGCACAAAATAAAGGCGACGCGCAAAATAGCGCGAAGTGATAAATCGCGACAAAACAAAGGCGACGCAAAATAGCGCGAGTGATAAATCGCACAAAACAAAGGCGACGCGCGCAAAATAGCGCGAGTGATAAATCGCACAAAATAGGCGACGCCGCAAAATAGCGCGAGTGATAAACAAAAATAAAGGCGACGCCCAAAATAGCGCGAGTGATAAATGCACAAAAAAGGCGACGCGCAAAATAGCGCGAGTGATAAATCGCACAAAAACAAAGGCGACGCGCAAAATAGCGCGAGTGATAATCGCACAAAACAAAGGCGACGCGCAAAATAGCGCGAAAGTGATAAATCGCACAAAACAAAGGCGACGCGCAAAATAGCGCGAGTGATAAACCGCCAAAACAAGGCGACGCGCAAAATAGCGCGGTGATAAATCGCACAAAATAAAGGCGACGCGCAAAATAGCGCGCAGTGATAAATCGCGACAAAAAAGGCGACGCGCAAAATAGCGCGAGTGATAAATCGCACAAAACAAGGCGACGCCAAAAAATAGCGCGAGTGATAAATCGCACAAAACAGGCGACGCGCAAAATAGCGCGAGTGATAATCGCACAAAATAAAGGCGATAAATCGCACAAAACAAAGGCGACGCCGCAAAATAGCGCGAGTGATAAATCGACAAAACAAAGGCGACGCCGCAAAATAGCGCGAGTGATAATCGCGACAAAATAAAGGCGACGCGCAAAATAGGGCGAGTGATAAACTGCAAAAAACAGTGCGACGCGCAAAATATCGAGAGTGATAAACTGCACGAAACAGTGCGACGCGCAAAATAGCGAGGGTGATAAACAGCACAAAACAGTGCGACGCGCAAAATAGCGAGGGTGATAAACTGCACAAAACAGTGCGACGAGCAAAATAGCGCGAGTGTGAACTGCACAAAATGCGACGCGCAAAATAGCGCGAGTGATAAACCGCAAAAACAAGGCGACGCGCAAATAGCGCGAGTGATAAATCGCACAAAAAAAGGCGACGCGCAAAATAGCGCGAGTGATAAATCGCACAAAACAAAGGCGACGCCGCAAAATAGCGCGAAAGTGATAAATCGCACAAAACAAAGGCGACGCGCAAAATAGCGCGAGTGATAAATCGCACAAAACAAGGCGACGCGCAAAATAGCGAGTGATAAATCAAGACAAAACAGGCGACGCGCAAAATAGCGCGAAAGTGATAAATCGCACAAAAAAGGCGACGCGCAAAATAGCGCGAGTGATAAATCGCACAAAATAGGCGACGCGCAAAATAGCGCAGTGATAAATCGCACAAAATAAAGGCGACGCGCAAATAGCGCGAGTGATAAATCGCACAAAAAGGCGACGCGCAAAATAGCGCGAAAGTGATAAATCGCACAAAACAAAGGCGACGCCGCAAAATAGCGCGAGTGATAAATCGCACAAAACAAAGGCGACGCCGCAAAATAGCGCGAGTGATAACCGCACAAAACAAAGGCGACGCGCAAAATAGCGCGAAAGTGACAAATCGCACAAAAAAGGCGACGCGCAAAATAGCGCGAGTGATAAATCGCACAAAATAAGGCGACGCCAAAATAGCGCGAGTGATAAATCGCACAAAAAAGGCGACGCGCAAAATAGCGCGAGTGATAAATCGCACAAAACAAAGGCGACGCCAAAAAATAGCGCGAAAGTGATAATCGCACAAAACAAAGGCGACGCGCAAAATAGCGCGAAAGTGATAAATCGCACAAAAAGGCGACGCGAAATAGCGCGACGACGCAAAATAGCGCGAGTGATAAATCGCACAAAACAAAGGCGACGCGCAAAATAGCGCGAAAGTGATAAATCGCACAAAAAGGCGACGCCAAAATAGCGCGAGTGATAAATCGCACAAAATAAAGGCGACGCGCAAAATAGCGCGAGTGATAAATCGCACAAAACAAAGGCGACGCGCAAAATAGCGCGAAATCGCGACAAAACGCAAAATAGTGATAATCGCACAAAAATAAAGGCGACGCGCAAAATAGCGCGAGTGATAAATCGCACAAAACAAAGGCGACGCGCAAAATAGCGCGAGTGATAAATCGCACAAAACAAAGGCGACGCGCAAAATAGCGCGAGTGATAAATCGCACAAAACAAGGCGACGCGCAAAATAGCGCGAGTGATAAATCGCACAAAATAAAGGCGACGCGCAAAATAGCGCGAGTGATAAATCGCACAAAATAGGCGACGCGCAAAATAGCGCGAGTGATAAATCGCACAAACAAAGGCGACGCCAAAAAATAGCGCGAGTGATAAATCGCACAAAACAAAGGCGACGCGCAAAATAGCGCGAGTGATAAATCGCACAAACAAAGGCGACGCGCAAAATAGCGCGAGTGATAATCGCACAAAACAAAGGCGACGCCGCAAAATAGCGCGAGTGATAAATCGCACAAAAAAGGCGACGCGCAAAATAGCGCGAAAGTGATAAATCGCACAAAACAAAGGCGACGCGCAAAATAGCGCGAGTGATAAATCGCGACAAAACAAAGGCGACGCGCAAAATAGCGCGAGTGATAAATCGCGACAAAATAAAGGCGACGCAAACAAGAAAATAGCGCGAGTGATAAACCGCGACAAAACAAGGCGACGCGCAAAGTGATAAATCGCACAAAACAAAGGCGACGCGCAAAATAGCGCGAGTGATAAATCGCCAAAGAGGCGACGCGCAAAATAGCGCGAGTGATAAATCGCACAAACAAAGGCGACGCGCAAAATAGCGCGAAAGTGATAAATCGCACAAAATAAGGCGACGCGCAAAATAGCGCGAGTGATAATCGCACAAAATAAAGGCGACGCGCAAAATAGCGCAGTGATAAACCGCACAAAACAAGGCGACGCGCAAAATAGCGCGAGTGATAAATCGCACAAAACAAAGGCGACGCCAAAAATAGCGCGAGTGATAAATCGCACAAAACAAGGCGACGCGCAAAATAGCGCGAAGTGATAAATCGCACAAAATAAAGGCGACGCGCAAAATAGCGCGAGTGATAAATCGCACAAAATAAAGGCGACGCGCAAAATAATAGCGCGAGTGATAAATCGCACAAAATAAGGCGACGCGCAAAATAGCGCGAGTGATAAATCGCACAAACAAAGGCGACGCGCAAAATAGCGCGAGTGATAATCGCACAAAAGGCGACGCCAAAAAATAGCGCCAGATAAATCGCACAAAACAAAGGCGACGCGCAAAATAGCGCGAGTGATAATCGCGACAAAACAAAGGCGACGCGCAAAATAGCGCAAAGTGATAAATCGCACAAAACAAAGGCGACGCCAAAATAGCGCGAAAGTGATAAATCGCACAAACAGGCGACGCGCAAAATAGCGCGAGTGATAAATCGCACAAAATAGGCGACGCGCAAAATAGCGCGAGTGATAAATCGCACAAAACAAAGGCGACGCAAAATAGCGAGTGATAATCGCACAAAACAAAGGCGACGCGCAAAATAGCGCGAGTGACAAATCAGACAAACAGGGCGACGCGCAAAATAGCGGGAGTGATAAACTGCACAAAACAAGGCGACGCGCAAAATAGCGCGAGTGATAAACTGCACAAAACAATGCGACGCGCAAAATAGCGCGAGTGATAAACTGCACAAAAGAGTGCGACGCGCAAAATAGCGCGAGTGATAAATTGCACAAAACAGTGCGACGCGCAAAATAGCGCGAGTGATAAACTGCACAAAACAATGCGATGCGCAAAATAGCGCGAGTGATAAACTGCACAAAACAATGCAACACCCAAAATAGCCCGAGTGATAAACTGCACAAAATAAAGGCGACGCGCAAAATAGCGCGAGTGATAAATCGCACAAAACAAAGGCGACGCGCAAAATAGCGCGAGTGATAACCGCACAAACAAAGGCGACGCGCAAAATAGCGCGAGTGATAAATCGCAAAAATAAAGGCGACGCGCAAAATAGCGCGAGTGATAAATCGCACAAAATAAAGGCGACGCTGCAAAATAGCGCGAGTGATAAAGATAAATCGCACAAAAAAGGCGACGCGCAAAATAGCGCGAAAGTGATAAATCGCACAAAAAAGGCGACGCGCAAAATAGCGCCAGGTGATAAATCGCACAAAATAAAGGCGACGCGCAAAACAGCGCGAGTGATAAACGGCACAAAACAAGGCGCTGCGCAAAATAGCGGCAGTGATAAATTGCACAAAACAAAGGCGACGCGCAAAATAGCGAGTGATAACCTGTAAAAAACAGTGCGAAGCGTAAAATAGCGCGAGTGATAAATCGCACAAAAAGGCGACGCGCAAAATAGCGCGAGTGATAAATCGCACAAAACAAAGGCGACGCAAAATAGCGCGAGTGATAATCGCACAAAACAAAGGCGACGCGCAAAATAGCGCGAGTGATAAATCGCACAAAATAAAGGCGACGCGCAAAATAGCGCGAGTGATAAATCGCACAAAACAAAGGCGACGCGCAAAATAGCGCGAGTGATAAATCGCACAAAATAAAGGCGACGCGCAAAATAGCGCGAAAGATAAATCGCACAAAACAAGGCGACGCCGCAAAATAGCGCAAGTGATAAAACAAAACAAAGGCGACGCGCAAAATAGCAAAATCGCAAAGGCGACGCCGCAAAATAGCGCGAAAGTGATAAATCGCACAAAACAAAGGCGACGCGCAAAATAGCGCGAGTGATAAATCGCACAAAACAAAGGCGACGCCAAAATAGCGCGAGTGATAAATCGCACAAAACAAAGGCGACGCGCAAAATAGCGCGAAAGTGATAAATCGCACAAAAAGGCGACGCGCAAAATAGCGCGAGTGATAAATCGCACAAAACAAAGGCGACGCGCAAAATAGCGCGAGTGATAAACCGCATAAAACAAAGGCGACGCGCAAAATAGCGCGAGTGATAAATCGCACAAAACAAAGGCGACGCGCAAAATAGCGCGAGTGATAAATCGCACAAAACAAGGCGACGCGCAAAATAGCGCCAGTGATAAATCGCGAAAAAAAGGCGACGCGCAAAATAGCGCCAGATAAATCGACAAAACAAAGGCGACGCGCAAAATAGCGCGAGTGATAAATCGCACAAAATAAAGGCGACGCGCAAAAATAGCGCGAAAGTGACAAACGCACAAAGGCGACGCGCAAAATAGCGCGAGTGATAAATCGCAAAACAAAGGCGACGCGCAAAATAGCGCGAGTGATAAATCGCACAAAACAAAGGCGACGCGCAAAATAGCGCGAGTGATAAATCGCGACAAAACAAAGGCGACGCGAAATAGCGCGACGCGCAAAATAGCGCGAGTGATAAATCGCACAAAATAAAGGCGACGCGCAAAATAGCGCGAGTGATAAATCGCACAAAACAAAGGCGACGCGCAAAATAGCGCGAGTGATAAATCGCACAAAATCGGCGACGCGCAAAATAGCGCGAGTGATAAATCGCACAAAATAAAGGCGACGCGCAAAATAGCGCGAGTGATAAATCGCACAAAATAAAGGCGACGCGCAAAATAGCGCGAAAGTGATAAATCGCACAAAAAAGGCGACGCGCAAAATAGCGCGAAAGTGATAAATCGCACAAAACAAGGCGACGCGCAAAATAGCGCGAGTGATAAACCGCACAAAATAAGGCGACGCGCAAAATAGCGCGAGTGATAAATCGCACAAAACAAAGGCGACGCAAAATAGCGCGTAGTGATAAATCGCACAAAACAAAGGCGACGCGCAAAATAGCGCGAGTGATAAATCGCAAAAAAGGCGACGCTAAAATAGCGCGAAAGTGATAAATCGCACAAAACAAGGCGACGCGCAAAATAGCGCGAGTGATAAATCGCACAAAACAAAGGCGACGCGCAAAATAGCGCGAGTGATAAATCGCACAAAATAAAGGCGACGCGCAAAATAGCGAAATAAAACAAAGGCGACGCGCAAAATAGCGTAGTGATAAATCGCACAAAACAAAGGCGACGCGCAAAATAGCGCTGAGTGATAAATCGCACAAAACAAAGGCGACGCGCAAAATAGCGCGAGTGATAAATCGCCAAAATAAAGGCGACGCGCAAAATAGCGCGAGTGATAAATCGCACAAACAAAGGCGACGCCAAAATAGCGCGAAGTGATAAATCGCACAAAACAAAGGCGACGCCAAAATAGCGCGAAAGTGATAAATCGCACAAAACAAGGCGACGCGCAAAATAGCGCGTAGGATAAATCGCACAAACAAGGCGACGCGCAAAATAGCGCGAGTGATAAACCGCACAAAAACAAGGCGACGCGCAAAATAGCGCGAGTGATAAATCGCACAAAACAAAGGCGACGCGCAAAATAGCGCGAGTGATAAATCGCACAAAATAGGCGACGCGCAAAATAGCGCGAGTGATAAATCGCACAAAAAAGGCGACGCGCAAAATAGCGCGAGTGATAAATCGCAAAACAAAGGCGACGCGCAAAATAGCGCGAGTGATAAATCGCACAAAACAAAGGCGACGCAAATAGCGCGAGTGATAAATCGCAAAAATAGGCGACGCGCAAAATAGCGCGAGTGATAAATCGCACAAAACAAAGGCGACGCCGCAAAATAGCGCGAGTGATAAATCGCACAAAAGGCGACGCGCAAAATAGCGCGAGTGATAAATCGCACAAAACAAAGGCGACGCAAAATAGCGCGAGTGATAAATCGCACAAAATAAAGGCGACGCGCAAAATAGCGCGAGTGATAAATCGACAAAACAAGGCGACGCGCAAAATAGCGCGAGTGATAAATCGCACAAAACAAGGCGACGCCAAAATAGCGCGAGTGATAAATCGCACAAAACAAAGGCGACGCGCAAAATAGCGCGAGTGATAAATCGACAAAACAAAGGCGACGCGCAAAATAGCGCGAGTGATAAATCGCCAAACAAAGGCGACGCGCAAAATAGCGCGAGTGATAAATCGCACAAAAAGGCGACGCGCAAAATAGCGCGAGTGATAATCGCACAAAAACAAGGCGACGCGCAAAATAGCGAAAGTGATAAATCGCACAAATAAAGGCGACGCGCAAAATAGCGCGAGTGATAAATCGCACAAAACAAAGGCGACGCGCAAAATAGCGCGAGTGATAAATCGCACAAACAAAGGCGACGCGCAAAATAGCGCGAGTGATAAATCGCACAAAATAAAGGCGACGCGCAAAATAGCGCGAGTGATAAATCGCGACAAAAACAAAGGCGACGCGCAAAATAGCGCGAGTGATAAATCGCACAAAACAAAGGCGACGCGCAAAATAGCGCGAGTGATAAATCGCACAAAACAAAGGCGACGCGCAAAATAGCGCGAAAGTGATAAATCGCACAAAACAAGGCGACGCGCAAAATAGCGCGAGTGATAAATCGCACAAAAAAGGCGACGCGCAAAATAGCGCGAAAGTGATAAATCGCACAAAATAAAGGCGACGCGCAAAATAGCGCGAGTGATAAATCGCACAAACAAAGGCGACGCGCAAAATAGCGCGAGTGATAAATCGCACAAAACAAGGCGACGCGCAAAAATAGCGCGAGTGATAAATCGCACAAAACAAAGGCGACGCCAAAAAATAGCGCGTAGTGATAAATCGACAAAACAAAGGCGACGCGCAAAATAGCGCGAGTGATAAATCGCACAAAACAAAGGCGACGCGCAAAATAGCGCAAAGTGATAAATCGCACAAAACAAAGGCGACGCGCAAAATAGCGCGAAAGTGATAAACCGCAAAAAGAGGCGACGCGCAAAATAGCGCGAGTGATAAATCGCACAAAACAAGGCGACGCGCAAAATAGCGCGAAAGTGATAAATCGCACAAAACAAAGGCGACGCAAAATAGCGAAAGTGATAATCGCACAAAACAAAGGCGACGCGCAAAATAGCGCGAGTGATAAATCGCACAAAACAAAGGCGACGCGCAAAATAGCGCGAGTGATAAATCGCACAAAACAAGGCGACGCGCAAAATAGCGCCAGTGATAAATCGCACAAAACAAAGGCGACGCGCAAAATAGCGCGAGTGATAAATCGCAAAAAAGGCGACGCGCAAAATAGCGCGAAAGTGATAAATCGCACAAACAAAGGCGACGCGCAAAATAGCGCGAGTGATAAATCGCAAAAATAAAGGCGACGCCAAAAATAGCGCGAGTGATAAATCGCACAAAACAAAGGCGACGCGCAAAATAGCGCGAGTGATAAATCAAGACAAAATAAAGGCGACGCGCAAAATAGCGCGAGTGATAAATCGCACAAAAAAGGCGACGCGCAAAATAGCGCGAAAGTGATAAATCGCACAAAATAAAGGCGACGCGCAAAATAGCGCATAAATCGCACAAAACAAAGGCGACGCCAAAATAGCGCGAGTGATAATCGCACAAAATAGGCGACGCGCAAAATAGCGCGAGTGATAAATCGCACAAAATAAAGGCGACGCGCAAAATAGCGCGAGTGATAAATCGCACAAAACAAAGGCGGCGACGCCAAAATAGCGCGAGTGATAACCGCACAAAAAAGGCGACGCGCAAAATAGCGCGAAAGTGATAAATCGCAAAACAAAGGCGACGCGCAAAATAGCGCGAGTGATAAATCGCAAAAAAAGGCGACGCGCAAAATAGCGCGAGTGATAAATCGCACAAAATAAGGCGACGCGCAAAATAGCGCGAGTGATAAATCGCACAAAACAAAGGCGACGCATAAAATAGCGCGAGTGATAAATCGCACAAAACAAAGGCGACGCGCAAAATAGCGCAGTGATAAATCAGAA
Organism: Camellia lanceoleosa; assembly: GCA_025200525.1. Lineage (NCBI taxonomy): Eukaryota > Viridiplantae > Streptophyta > Magnoliopsida > Ericales > Theaceae > Camellia > Camellia lanceoleosa. The sequence continues at coordinate 179,394,962 of CM045765.1, read as the reverse complement.
AAAACAAGGCGACGCGCAAAATAGCGCGAGTGATAATCGCACAAAACAAAGGCGACGCGCAAAATAGCGCGAAAGTGATAAATCGCACAAAACAAAGGCGACGCGCAAAATAGCGCGAGTGATAAATCGCACAAAAGAGGCGACGCGCAAAAATAGCGAAAGTGATAAATCGCACAAAATAGGCGACGCGCAAAATAGCGCGAGTGATAAATCGCACAAACAAAGGCGACGCGCAAAATAGCGCGAGTGATAATCGCACAAAACAAAGGCGACGCGCAAAACAGCGCGAGTGATAAATCAGACAAAATAAAGGCGACGCGCAAAATAGCGCGAGTGATAAATCGCACAAAACAAAGGCGACGCGCAAAATAGCGCGTGTGATAAATTGCACAAAATAATGCGACACGCAAAATTGCGCGAGTGATAAATCGCACAAAATAAAGGCGACGCCGCAAAATAGCGCGAGTGATAAATCGCGACAAAACAAAGGCGACGCGCAAAATAGCGCGCGAGTGATAATCGCACAAAACAAAGGCGACGCGCAAAATAGCGTAGTGACAAATCGCACAAAATAAAGGCGACGCGCAAAATAGCGCGAGTGATAAATCGACAAAACAAAGGCGACGCCGCAAAATAGCGCGAGTGATAAATCGCACAAAACAAAGGCGACGCGCAAAATAGCGCGAGTGATAAATCGCACAAAACAAGGCGACGCGCAAAATAGCGCGAGTGATAAATCGCAAAATAAAGGCGACGCGCAAAATAGCGCGAGTGATAAATCGCAAAACAAAGGCGACGCCAAAAAATAGCGCGAGTGATAAATCGCACAAAACAGGGCGACGAGCAAAATAGCCCGAGTGATAAATCGCGCAAAAATAAAGGCGACGCGCAAAATAGCGCGAGTGATAAATCAGACAAAATAAAGGCGACGCGCAAAATAGCGCGAGTGATAAATCGCACAAAATAAAGGCGACGCGCAAAATAGCGCGGTGATAAATCGCAAAACAAAGGCGACGCGCAAAATAGCGCGAGTGATAAATCGCACAAAGGCGACGCGAAAAATAGCGCGAGTGATAATCGCAAAACAAAGGCGACGCGCAAAATAGCGCGAAAGTGATAAATCGCACAAAATAAAGGCGACGCGCAAAATAGCGCGAGTGATAAATCGCACAAAACAAAGGCGACGCAAAATAGCGCAGTGATAAATCGCACAAACAAGGCGACGCGCAAAATAGCGCGCGAGTGATAAATCGCACAAAACAAAGGCGACGCCCAAAATAGCGCTAGTGATAAACTGCACAAAACAAAGGCGACGCGCAAAATAGCGCGAGTGATAAATCGCACAAAATAAAGGCGACGCGCAAAATAGCGAGTGATAAATCGACAAAACAAAGGCGACGCGCAAAATAGCGCGTAGTGATAAATCGACAAAACAAAGGCGACGCGCAAAATAGCGCGAAGGATAAATCGCACAAATAAAGGCGACGCGCAAAATAGCGCAGTGATAAATCGCAAAATAAAGGCGACGCGCAAAATAGCGCGAGTGATAAATCGCACAAAACAAAGGCGACGCGCAAAATAGCGCGAGTGATAACCGCACAAAAAAGGCGACGCGCAAAATAGCGCGAAGTGATAAATCGCACAAAATAGGCGACGCGCAAAATAGCGCGAGTGATAAATCGCACAAAATAAAGGCGACGCGCAAAATAGCGCGAGTGATAAATCGCACAAATAAAGGCGACGCGCAAAATAGCGCGAAAGTGATAAATCGCACAAAACAAAGGCGACGCGCAAAATAGCGCGAGTGATAATCTGCACAAAACTGTGCGACGGGCAAAATAACGAGAGTGATAAATCAGACAAAATAAAGGCGACGCGCAAAATAGCGCGAGTGATAATCGACAAAACAAAGGCGACGCGCAAAATAGCGCGAGTGATAAATCGCACAAAACAAGGCGACGCGCAAAATAGCGCGAGTGATAAACCGACAAAATAAAGGCGACGCGCAAAATAGCGCGAGTGATAAACCGCACAAAACAAAGGCGCAAAATAGCGCGAACCGCACAAAACAGGCGACGCGCAAAATAGCGCGAGTGATAAATCGCAAAACAAAGGCGACGCGCAAAATAGCGCAGTGATAATCGCACAAAATAAAGGCGACGCAAAATAGCGCGAGTGATAAATCGCAAAAACAAAGGCGACGCGCAAAATAGCGCGAGTGATAAATCGCACAAAATAAAGGCGACGCGCAAAATAGCGTAGTGATAAATCGCGACAAAACAAAGGCGACGCGCAAAATAGCGCGAGTGATAAATCGCATAAAAAGGCGACGCGCAAAATAGCGCGAGTGATAAATCGCACAAAACAAGGCGACGCCAAAATAAAATCGCGAAAATAGCGCGAGTGATAAATCGCACAAAACAAAGGCGACGCCCAAAATAGCGCGAGTGATAATCGCACAAACAAAGGCGACGCGCAAAATAGCGCGAGTGATAAACCGCACAAACAAAGGCGACGCGCAAAATAGCGCGAGTGATAAATCGCACAAACAAAGGCGACGCGCAAAATAGCGCGAGTGATAAATCGCACAAAAAAAGGCGACGCGCAAAATAGCGCGAAAGTGATAAATCGCATAAAAAAGGCGACGCGCAAAATAGCGCGAGTGATAAATCGCACAAAATAAAGGCGACGCGCAAAATAGCGCGAGTGATAAATCGCACAAAAAATAGGCGACGCAAAATAGCGCGAGTGATAAATCGCACAAAACAAAGGCGACGCGCAAAATAGAGTGATAATCGAAGGCGACGCGCAAAATAGCGCGAAAGTGATAAATCGCAGACAAACAAAGGCGACGCGCAAAATAGCGCGAGTGATAAACCGCACAAAACAAAGGCGACGCGCAAAATAGCGAATCGCACAAAATAAAGGCGACGCGCAAAATAGCGCGAGTGATAAATCGCCAAAAAAAGAGGCGACGCGCAAAATAGCGCGAAAGTGATAAATCGACAAAATAAAGGCGACGCGCAAAATAGCGCGAGTGATAAATCGCACAAAAGGCGACGCGCAAAATAGCGCGAGTGATAATCGCACAAAAACCGGGCGACGCGCAAAATAGCGCGAGTGATAAATCAGACAAATAAAGGCGACGCGCAAAATAGCGCGGTGATAAATCGCACAAAACAAAGGCGACGCGCAAAATAGCGCGAGTGATAATCGCACAAAATAAAGGCGACGCGCAAAATAGCGCGAGTGATAAATCGCACAAAACAAAGGCGACGCGCAAAATAGCGCGAGTGATAACCGCACAAAAACAAAGGCGACGCGCAAAATAGCGCGAAAGTGATAAATCGACAAACAAAGGCGACGCCCAAAATAGCGCGAGTGATAAATCGCACAAAAAAGGCGACGCGAAAATAGCGCGAGTGATAAATCGCATGCAAAATAGGCGACGCGCAAAATAGCGCGAGTGATAAACCTGAAAAACAAGGCGACGCCCAAAATAGCGCGAGTGATAATCGCAAAAACAAAGGCGACGCGCAAAATAGCGGCAAAGTGATAAATCGCACAAAATAAAGGCGACGCGCAAAATAGCGCGAGTGATAAATCGCACAAAATAAAGGCGACGCCCAAAATAGCGCGAAAGTGATAAATCGCACAAAATAGGCGACGCGCAAAATAGCGCGAGTGATAAATCGCACAAAAAAGGCGACGCAAAATAGCGCGAGTGATAATCGCACAAAATAAAGGCGACGCGCAAAAATAGCGCAGTGATAAATCGCAAAACAAAGGCGACGCGCAAAATAGCGCGAGTGATAATCGCACAAAACAAAGGCGACGCAAAATAGCGGAAAGTGATAAATCAGACAAAATAAAGGCGACGCGCAAAATAGCGCGAGTGATAATCGCACAAAAAAGGCGACGCGCAAAATAGCGCGAGTGATAAATCGCACAAAACAAAGGCGACGCGCAAAATAGCGCGAGGTGATAAATCGCACAAAGGCGACGCGCAAAATAGCGCGTAGTGATAAATCGCGACAAAACAAAGGCGACGCGCAAAATAGCGCGAGTGATAACCGACAAAACAAAGGCGACGCAAAATAGCGAAAGTGATAAATCGCACAAAAAAGGCGACGCGCAAAATAGCGCGAGTGATAAATCGCACAAAAAAGGCGACGCCAAAATAGCGCGAAAGTGATAAATCGCACAAAATAAAGGCGACGCGCAAAATAGCGCGAGTGATAAATCGCACAAAACAAAGGCGACGCGCAAAATAGCGCGAGTGATAATCGCACAAAATAAGGCGACGCGCAAAATAGCGCAAGGATAAATCGCACAAAATAAAGGCGACGCGCAAAATAGCGCGAGTGATAAATCGCACAAAACAAAGGCGACGCGCAAAAATAGCGCGAAAGTGATAATCGCACAAAACAAAGGCGACGCGCAAAATAGCGCGAGTGATAAATCGCACAAAATAAGGCGACGCCGCAAAATAGCGCGAGTGATAAATCGCATAAAATAAAGGCGACGCGCAAAATAGCGCGAGTGATAAATCGCACAAAATAAAGGCGACGCGCAAAATAGCGCGAGTGATCGCACAAAACAAAGGCGACGCAAAATAGCGCGAGTGATAAATCGCACAAAACAAAGGCGACGCGCAAAATAGCGCCAGTGATAAATCGACAAAATAAAGGCGACGCGCAAAATAGCGCGAGTGATAACCGCACAAAACAAAGGCGACGCGCAAAATAGCGCAAGTGATAAATCGCACAAAATAAAGGCGACGCGCGCAAAATAGCGCGAAAGTGATAAATCGACAAAAAAGGCGACGCGCAAAATAGCGAGTGATAAATCGCACAAAATAAAGGCGACGCCAAAATAGCGCGAAAGTGATAAATCGCACAAACAAAGGCGACGCGCAAAATAGCGCGAGTGATAAATCGCACAAAAACAAAGGCGACGCGCAAAATAGCGCGAGTGATAAATCAAGACAAAACAAGGCGACGCGCAAAATAGCGCGAAAGTGAAATCGCACAAAATAAAGGCGACGCGCAAAATAGCGCGAGTGATAAATCGCATAAAATAAGGCGACGCGCAAAATAGCGCGAAAGTGATAAATCGCACAAAAAAGGCGACGCGCAAAATAGCGCGAAAGTGATAAATCGCACAAAATAAAGGCGACGCAAAATAGCGCGAGTGATAAATCACAAAACAAAGGCGACGCGCAAAATAGCGCGAGTGATAAATCGCACAAAACAAAGGCGACGCGCAAAATAGCGCGAGTGATAAATCGCACAAAACAAAGGCGACGCCAAAATAGCGCGAAAGTGATAAATCGCACAAAATATAGTGCGACGCGCAAAATAGCGCGAGTGATAAATCGCACAAACAAAGGCGACGCGCAAAATAGCGCGAGTGATAAATCGCATAAAATAAAGGCGACGCGCAAAATAGCGCGAGTGATAAATCGCACAAAACAAAGGCGACGCAAAAATAGCGCGAGTGATAATCGCACAAAACAAGGCGACGCGCAAAATAAAGCGATAAATCGCACAAATAAAGGCGACGCGCAAAATAGCGCGAGTGATAAATCGCACAAAATAAAGGCGACGCGCAAAATAGCGCGAAAGTGAAATCGACAAAATAAAGGCGACGCCGCAAAATAGCGCGCGAGTGATAAATCGCACAAAACAAGGCGACGCGCAAAATAGCGCGAGTGATAATCGCACAAAAAAGGCGACGCGCAAAATAGCGCGAGTGATAAATCGCACAAAACAAGGCGACGCATAAATAGCACGAGTGATAAATCGCACAAAATAAAGGCGACGCAAAATAGCGGCAGTGACAAATCAGACAAAACAAAGGCGACGCGTAAAATAGCGCGAAAGTGATAACCGCACAAAACAAGGCGACGCAAAATAGCGCGAAGGGACAAATCGCACAAACAAAGGCGACGCGCAAAATAGCGCGAAAGTTAAACCGCCAAAAAGAGTGCGACGCGAAAATAGCGCGAGTGATAAATCGACAAAATAAAGGCGACGCGCAACATAGCGCGAGTGATAAATTGCACAAAACACTGGGACGCCCAAAATAGTGCGAGTGATAATCGCACAAAAACCGCGATGCGCAAAATAGCGCAAGTCATAAACTGCACAAAACAGTGCGACGCGCAAAATAGCGCGAGTGATAAACTGCACAAAACAGTGCGACGCGCAAAATAGCGCGAGTGATGAAATGCACAAAATAGTGCGACGCGCAAAATATCGCGAGTGATAAACTGCACAAAACAGTGCGACGCACAAAATAGCGCGAGTGATAACTGCACAAAACAGTGCGACGCGCAAAATAGCGGCATTGACAAATCAGACAAAACAAAGGCGACGCGCAAAATAGCGCGAGTGAGAACTGCACAAAACAAAGGCGACGCGCAACATAGCGCAAGTGATAAATCGACAAAACAAAGGCGACGCGCGACATAGCGCGAGTGATAAAACGCACAAAACAAAGGCGACGCGCAAAATAGCGTGAGCGATAAATAGTGAAAAACAGTGCGATGCGCAAAATAGCGCGAGTGATAAATCGCAAAAAAGCCGACGCGCAAAATAGCACGAGTGATAAATCGCACAAAACAAAGGCGACGCCCAAAATAGCGCGTAGTGATAATCGCACAAAACCGCGGCGCGCAAAAGAGCGCAGTGACAAATCGCATAAAATAAAGGCGACGCGCAAAATAGCGATCGATAAATCGCGACAAAACAAAGGCGATGCCCAAAATTGCGCGAAAGTGATGAAATGCACAAAATAGTGCGACGCAAAATATCGCGAGTGATAAATCGCACAAAATAAAGGCGACGCATAAAATAGCGCGAAAGTGATAATCGCACAAAATAGTGCGACGAGCGAAATAGCGCGATTAACAAACCGCATAAAATAAAGGCGACGCGCAAAATAGCGCGAGTAATAAATCGCACAAAACAAAGGCGACGCGCAAAATAGCGCGAGTGATAACCTGCACAAAACAGGGCGATGCGCAACATAGTGGCAAGTGACAAACCGCATGGAAAAAGTGCGACGCGAAAAATAGCGCGAGTGATAAATCGCACAAAATAAAGGCGACGCCTAAAATTGCGCGAAAGTGATGAACTGCACAAAATATTGTGACGCGCAAAATATCGCGAGTGATAAATCGACAAAAAAAAGGCGACGCATAAAATAGCACGAGTGATAATCGCACAAAACAAGGCGACGCGCAAAATAGCGCATTGACAAATCAGACAAAAACAAAGGCGACGCGTAATATAGCGCGAGTGATAACCGCACAAAACAAAGGCGACGCCGCAACATAGCGGCAAAGGATAAATCAAGACAAAACAAAGGCGACGCGCAAAACAGTGAGAGTGATAAATTGCAAAAAATAGTGCGTTCCGCAAAAGAGCACGAGTGATAAACTGCACAAAATAGTGCGATGCCCAAAACAGCGCGAGTGATAAATTGCACAAAACAAAGGCGACGCAAAATAGCACGCAGTGATAATCGCACAAAATAAAGGCGACGCGCAAAATAGCGGCATTGACAAATCAGACAAAACAAAGGCGACGCGTAAAATAGCGCGAGTGATAACCGCGACAAAACAAAGGCGACGCGCAAACATAGCGGCAAAGTGACAAATCGCACAAAACAAAGGCGACGCGCAAAATAGTGCGAGTGATAAATTGCGCAAAGGAGTGCGATGCGGAAAATAGCGCGAGTGATAAATCGCACAAAATAGCCGACGCGCAAAATAGCGCGAGTGATAAATCGCACAAAATAAAGGCGACGCGCAAAATAGCCCGAGTGATAAACTGCACAAAACAATGGGACGTGCAAAATAGCGCGAGTGATAATCGCACAAAATCGCGCGCGCAAAAGAGCGCAGGACAAACCGCATAAAATAAAGGCGACGCGCAAAATAGCACGAGCGATAAACTACACAAAACAGTGCGACGCGCAAAATAGCGCGAGTGATGAAACGCACAAAATAGTGCGACGCGCAAAATATCGACAGTGATAAACTGCACCAAACAGTGCGACGCCCAAAATAGCGCGAGTGATAATTGCACAACACAGTGCGACGTGCAAAATAGCGGCATTGACAAACTGTACAAAACAGTTTCTATGCGAAAAATAGCGTGAGTAATAAACTGCACAAAACAGTGAGACGCGCAAAATAGCGCGAGTGATAACCGCACCAAACAGTGCGACGCGCAACATAGCGGCAGTGACAAACTGCACAAAATAGTGCGACGCGCAAAATAGCGCGAGTGATAAACTGCACAAAAGAGTGCGATGCGCAAAATAGTTCGAGTGCTAAACTGCACAAAACAGTGCTACGCGCTAAATAGCGCGAGTGATGAATCGCGAAAAACGCAGGCCGCCCAAAATAGCGCGAGTGATAATCGCACAAAACCGTGCGATGCGCAAAATAGCGCAAGGACAAATCGCATAAAATAATGCGACGCGCAAAATAGCGCGAGTGATAAATCGCACAAATAAAGGCGACGCCCAAAATTGCGAGAGTGATAAAATGCACAAAACAGTGCGAAGCGCGTAATATCGCGCGAGTGATAAATCAAGACAAAACAAGGCGACGCACAAAATAGCACGAGTGATAATCGCACAAAACAAAGGCGACGCGCAAAATAGCGGCATTGATAAACTGCACAAAATTGTGCGAGGCGCAAAAATAGCGCGAGTGATAATCAAGACAAAACAAAGGCGACGCGCAACATAGCGGCAAAGGATAAATCGCACAAAATAAAGGCGACGCGCAAAATATCGCGAAGTGATAAACAGCCTAAAACAGTGCGAGGCGCAAAATAGCACGAGTGATAAATCGCACAAAATGCAAGGCGACGCGCAAAAATAGCGCGAGTGATAAATCGCACAAAAACAAAGGCGACGCCTAAAATAGCGCGAGTGATAATCTGCACAACACCCTGCGATGCGCAACATAGCGCAAGTGATAAATCAGACAAAATAAAGGCGACGCGCAAAATAGCACGAGTGATAAATCGCACAAAATAAAGGCGACGCCCAAAATTGCGCGAGTGATGAAATGCACAAATAGTGCGACGCGCAAAATATCGCGAGTGATAAATCGACAAAATAAAGGCGACGCACAAAATAGCGCGAAAGTGATAATCGCGACAAAACAAAGGCGACGCACAAAATAGCGCGAGTGATAATGGCACAAAACCGTGCGACGCGCAAAATAGCGGTATTGACAAATCAGACAAAACAAGGCGACGCGTAAAATAGCGCGAAAGTGATAACCGCGACAAAACAAAGGCGACGCGCATAGCGGCAAAGTGACAAATCGCATAAAAAGAGTGCGACGCGCAAAATAGCGCGAGTGATAAACTGCCCAAAAGAGTGCGACGCGCAAAATAGCGCGAGTGATAAACTGCACAAAACAGTGCGATGCGCGAAATAGCAGGAGTGATAAACTGCACAAAACTGTGCGACGCGCAAAATAGCGCGAGTGATGAAATGCACAAAATAGTGCGACGCGCAAAATAGCGGGAGTGATTTTGCAGGCGGGCTGAAATTCTGGGACTGGTGATTTTTCGCTCGAGCGTAGAAGTGGCCGCACGAGCGACAAATTTTGTTATTCGCGCCGAGCGCCGATGTTACGCCGAGCGGTCTCTAGGATGAGTTGTACTTCTGAGGCATGTGGGCTCATTTTTGACATCTTATTAGTGTATTTGGAATGCCTTTATTTTATTTTGGGATTTTGGTTGAGGTAGTAATATGATGGGGAAGTAAGATTGGACCAAAGAATTTAATTCGGATAGTTATTTTACGAACAGCTGCCACTCTTTTGCCTTTTTCTTTTTCCACACTTGGAATTTGGGATATGAGAGTAGAACCATTGGAAAGCTTATTTCCGGGGCTTCAATTTGGACATAAGACCGAACTAAGACGGAGTCCGGATGGGAGAGTTATACCTGTACAAAGTTTCGACATCCGTGTTGAGGCAGTCCGCTCGAGCGGAAATCAGTCCGCCGAAAGGGAATTACGGGACAGCAGCTTTAAAAAGGGATTTTGGATCATTTCTTACATGTTTCTTCTTCCTCTTCCTTCCTCTTTGCCTTAGTCCGAAAACCCTAGCTCCAAAACCTTGATTTCTATACTTTGATCAACAACCCACCATGATTCTTGTATCAAGGATGAAGAACAAGAGGAGATAAACATTTTCAACCGATTGAAATTCGAGATTGCGTATGATTCTTCTCAAAGCTTGGTTTTCTTACTTGGTTCTTGAGGTAGGGTTCTAATCCTCTTCATTACTTACATGGATGGATAGATTTGTAGTATTTGACTATCTAAATACAAGAATTTCCATTTGTGAGCATGTAGTGTATGGTATGAGAATTGGGGGTTTTAGGGTATGGGTTGTTGAGAGTTGAATTGATGAGTTAGAATGATGGATTATGAATCCTAAGTGTATAATCAATGGGAAAAGTGGAATGATAAGTGATGATTTAAGAAGTTTGAATTTTATTGAATTTATAGATTTCTTAGAAACCCTAGGTTGCTTCTTGATGTTAAGCGATGATTTGGGCCAAATTGAAAGTAAAATTATGAAATTGAGGTAATCAATTATATCTGCATAAATTTAATTGAATTTTGGAGATTTTTGAAAATTATGTTTAAAATTTACGAATGAACCTCGCTTATGGATGTGGTGAATCATGCTATTATGTGAGATGAAATTGAGAAACAAGATTAGTAATGTTATGAATGATAAGAGCATTGGGAAGAAATGATGAAAAGGATTTAAGACTTCACCTTGAAAGATGTTGAATTATATTTAGGGTGATAAGGTGAATTATGCCAAATAGTGTAGCTTATGTTGGATTGTATTGAGATATGTATGGAGAAGTGTGTTGGTTTAATGATGTGAATTGCAAATTGTCAGGTACTTTGGTATAAAGAGGATAACAAGTTAAGAATGGAATAAATTATATGTAACCTGATTTTTATGTGTATTCTCAATTGTGTAGGGTCACCGCAGGGACTGCCAAGCCTCTAATCGTGAGTAGTAGTACTATAAATGTACATCAATTATCGTTAATAATGATTATTATTATTACTATTCCGCTTTTTCCATGATGCTTATGTTAACATGTTTGTATTTGAGACTTGGTGTGAATATAGAAGGAGTTGGCGCCCATTGATATGACTCAAAACTATTCTCAGATTCCGCCTATGATTAATGGTTTCGTAATGTGCTATAATCTATTGAGTAGTGTGTTTAAAAGACATTATTAACATTCGTTATCCGTAGATTAAGCTTCATGATTCATGGTGAACAAATGGAACAATGATGCTTATGTATCCCTAACTATTCAATTTTATCAAGAATGGTTAAGACCGGTATGAGGTAATTATTTTGTCCCTACAAACAAAGATTGTGATAGCACTGCATAATTTGTGAGATACGTTATACGTATTGCTAATGATTACCATTGGTATTTTGTCAAACGTAAACTAATTACGTTAATTCATGTAAATGATTGAAAGAATCAGATGCCTTTGTCTAACTTGGGACTAGCCGCCTGGCGATATCCGATGTTATTCTCGCTTGTGGTTTGTCCCGAGATCCATTGATTTATGGTATAGAACTATGGTATCTACATATTTCGAAAGTGTTCAATCTGTGAAATGTGTTCACCCTTCGCTAACAAATATCAACAATGTTCGTTAAACTCATAATATATCCGGTTATTTATGTGATTAATGGGAAGAATATGTTTATCCGTGATAACTGCTCGATGTTTCGGTATGGAGCAAAGTGTCACGGAACTAAGTGCTACACCTTGGTGAGCCACCTCTAGAACTGCAGACGAGCCACCTCTTGAGTCCATACATATGTGAAGTTAAGAGGCTTAAAGCCTGTGTATGAAAGTTACGAGGCCTATGGCCGATATGTGAAAGATACAATTTGTAAGAAAGATATAATTTGTGAAGTAAAGAACCTATGTGGCCCTTGCCCGGGGGTAATAATACCGTGGTTTGTGGCCCTTGCCCGGGGGTAATAATACCGTGGTTTGTGGCCCTTACCCGGGGGTAATAGTACCGTGGTTCAAGAATATGTTTAAAATGTTTTTGTGAAATATTGTGAACTTGTGAAACCAAAGGGCCGAGGGCTAATTGTGAAGTATGAATCTCTCACTTGTGAATTATGAAATTATGAGGCCAAGAGCCAACTTGTGAATTATGAAATTATGAGGCCAGGAGCCAACTTGTGAATATGTGAAATATGAATCTATGAGGCCGAGGGCCAGCGTGGGAAATTTATGGAAGGTATCAAAAGAATTGTGAACTATGAACCAATATAGCCAAGGGTCATTTGTGAGCTATGAAGCTATGTGGCCAAGGGCCAATATGTGAAATATGAATTTATGAACTTGTGAACGTAGAATCTAAAGGACCGAGGTCCAATATGATAAATTGTGAATCTATGAAACTCAATGGCTCTTGGTGAATGTGTGAACTCCTCGTGCCAAGGACCCAATTGTGGAATTGTGAATTGACAAAGTTGTCCTACAAAGTTACGTAAATGCATCAATCACATGGTTACAAAGATTAGTTATATACTATTATTCACCGAAGTTCGCCATTTTGTCTTTTGTCTGCCTGCTCGTAGGTGGTCAACGGGAGTTCAAGCCTAACCTTTAAGGCTCGCTTTTCTCTTGTCGCCTTTGATACGCCCAGCACCACCAAGCCGCAGCATTTTGTAAAGTATTGTTAGGTTATTAATTTATGCTTGGGTTGTCTTTTCAAGAATGATTTTGATATACCAATTGTAGGGCCGGGCCAGATATATATGTATGTATGTAATCGATATTCGTGTGTATGTTTAGATTTTATTTGCATGTTTTGAAGTTGTGATCCCGCATATTAGTAGTAGCTCAATGGAGTTTGTTTCTATTGTCCAATTTTGATATTTAATGCTTCCGTTTAGGCCCCATATGATATATATAACAGGATTAGTGTCTATATTCGAATAGGTCATGCCCAAACTTTTAGGGGCGGGTTTGGGGCGTGACAAGTGGTATCAGAGCACGAGTTGCTATCTCACACACGAATCCATTGAACTTTAGGATGTCTAGAAAAGACTTAGGTATCATGCATGACATCCTTAATGCGTATGAAGAAATTGATAGCAACGATAATGGTGCAAGTATATCACTAACCGTAATAGTTATTATGTATGTTGGTTGTACATTCCTTGTGTATATTGTGATTGATTGTCATGCAGAACATGGTAAGACTTACAGAGGGGAGTAAATCAATAAATTTGCGTAGTGGAAGCGTGGTGAGAAGTCAAGTTGGTCGGTAAGACAATTTATATGCGTATGATTAGATGAAATGTGTGTTATCATGGGAATAATGATAATATGATTGGGCTTTTAGCATCTACTTACGTAACTTGCTTAAACTCTAAGTACAGAATATTCCCAAGATCGATGAAAATGCTATATGTATGATACTCTTAGTTATGTTTACCTTGCTATAACCATGTTTAGATTCGTGATTTTAAGAATTTACGGTGTTTGAATATGCATAATAGAGCAGCTTTAAGCCCAGTATGTACAGAAGATACAGAATGGCCATATGCCCAAAATAAGAGAACAGCCACCGGCCCAGAAATAACAGAACGCATAAGCGTAATCATTTTCATATTCAGATCGTAGGTCCGAAGACCACAATGTAGGTCCAAGACCACAATAAAGTTGGTACCAACAACCCACGATATACACAAATCATCTCATGGTCTATTACAAGTAGTCATAATCGCCTCATGTATATCGTAATATTAATAATACTCCTTGATAAGGACGCGTTATCATTTACCTCGCACTACTCTTGATCCATTATTAACAAAATGTAATAAGTCGGAATACACGAGCATTATTGCTTCTCTTGTTCACTACCAATCAATAGAAGTATTTTGATAATGTAACGTTAGGAATGTCAACAATCTCAATAATTCACATACATTTATTATGCGTGCTCATATCACATTACCGATGATCCCGAACCGTAATCGAATACAAAATTACGCATTATTATTCACCGAGCTTGACTCACTTTATTCTATGTCTGCTTCGTCAGAGGCACTCAACCAGAGGTCAACCTTAACCCGTGGTTTGCTACCATTGTCAAGCCTTGAGTATCTAAGCTCTTAGGTGTCGCAGGCAATTATGGAGTTTTGTTAAGTTTTAATTTGTACCATAGATGTCTATTATGATGTTCATGTGTATGTAATGTAGATGTATATGTACATAGTTATCTTCACTTACACGTTATCAGATATTTATCTCAGACACGCTTTGTCTGCATGGCCCGCATGAGTGATAGCTCAATGGATATTATTTTTTTTACGCTATTATAGGTTATTGAATGCTTCCGCTCGTGCCCCATAGGTTATCTACATCGTTTTATGTCTGTCAGACGGTCATGCCCAAACTTTTAGGGCGAAGTTTGGGGTGCCATAAGCTCATCACGCAGAAATCACCATAGGTCCAAAATATCGTATAACAATAAATAACAGAGATAACAGAGTTAACAGAAATAACGACAATAACAGAACTAACAGAAATAACAGAGATAACGGAAATAATGTAACTAATGTAAATAACTAACTAACAGAATAATGAACGCCATCGGCCCCGAACATAACGGTAATAACAGAACGCATAAGCGTGGGTAACAGAATGCATAAAGCGTGGATACAGAACGCATAAAGCGTGGGTACAGAACGCATAAAGCGTGGGTACAGAGGGTACAGAACGCATAAAGCGTGGGTAACAGAAATAACCAATGTATGGACTCAAGAGGTGGCTCGAACGGATTCCAAAGGTGGCTCCCACCAAAGTGTGGCACTTCGTCTGCACAAAGACTTTGTTCCATACCGTAAAATATCGTAATGACCTAACGGTCCGTAATAATGAATCGGCCTAGCGGCCCAGAAATATCTATGTATGGACTCAAGAGGTGGCTCGTACGGATTCCAGAGGTGGCTCCCACCAAAGTGTAGCACTTCGTTCCGTACAGCACTTTGCTCCATACTAGATAACATCCGAGAGATTAACTTCAGAATCATACAGAACATACATATATTCTTTCCTTTATTACATGAATTAACATAAATAATATCAGTTTAACAGAACGTTGCTGATAGTTAGTAGTAAATGGTAAATACATTTTTTCAAATTGAACACTTTCAGAAATACGTATATACCATGGTTTCATACCATAAATCAATAGATCTCAGGACAAACCACAAAGCAGAATAACTTCAGATATCATCAGAACTGATTAGTCCCAAGTTAGACAGAGGCATACAGATTCGTTTAACCATTTACATGAGTTAACGTAATTAGGTTACATTTAACAGACATTAATGGTAACCATGAGCAATACATATAACGTATCTCACATTTGCGCATGTGCCATCACAATACTATTCATAGGGACAAAATAATTACCTCATAACAGTCTTAAATCATCATTGACAAAACGGAATGATTCGCAATGCCCAAGCGTCATTATTCTATTTAATTATCGCACTTCCTGAAAATTAATTTATGGATAACAAAACATACATTAAATCGAACAGAAGTCAATAGCAAGTTCCCAGTAAACGGGGTTTACTTCCATGGGTACAATTCTTATGCGGAATCACCAATAATTTATAAGTTATGGTACATTACTAATAAACGATAAACGTAGCCGGAATACAGAATGGTTCCAGAGTCATTTTGTTGAGTGCTACTTCTTTCAATGCCCACTTTGATTCCCAACCAACACTCATGTTGACATATTTACTCAGAGAGAAGAAAATGTCAAGAATAATAATAATTAACAATAAATAACGACGGTTGAGGTACTATTACTCACAAAGGTTTAGATGATAGGCCCGCTCTAGAGCTAACCCTACACAATTTAATTCAACAACATTAACACAACCCAACATAATTATCACCATCCAATATAATCCATACTATTTAACATTATTCCATTCAATGCTACCAAGTATAATTTCACATAATTCCAATTAAATTGCTAAGGCTCAATTTACATCATCCACATCATCAACAAACCTTTCCCCCCAATCTCCTTCCTCACTAAGACATGATTCACAATGCTCAAAACAAAGTTCATTCGCAAATTTAAATATAATTTCCAAGCATCACCAAATTCCAATTAAACTTGCATATACATAATTCAATACCTCAATTTCATTAATTTACTTTCAATTTGGGTCAAATCTTTGGTTATCATCCTTAAGCAACTTAGGGTTTCAAGAAAAATATTGAGATTTCAAGAAATAATCAAACCTATTAACCCAACACTTTTATTCCAAATTTTCCATTGATTAACATCTAGAACTCATAATCCATCACTTAAACCCATCAATTGCAAGTAGTCAAACCCTTACCTCAATAATCAAGCAAAGAGATGAGCTTGAGAAGAAGCCTCCACAAATCCAAGTTCTAATCGGTTCAAAACATTGATCCTCCTTAGTTCTCCATCCTACATGCCAAAAACCATGGTGGATTGTTGATCAAAGTAGAGGAAATCAAGGATTTGGGGCTAGGGTTTCGGACTTAGGCAAAGAGGAAGGAAGAGGAAAGAAGAAAATATAAGAAATGATCCAAAATCTCGTTCTTAAAGTCGCTGTCCTGTAATTCCTGCTCGAGCGGACTTGCCCTCAAGACAGATTTTGAAACTTTGAACAGCATAACTCGCCATCCGGACTCCTTTTAGGTCGTTCTTGTGTCCAAATTGAAGCCCGAAAATAAGCTTTCCAATGGTTCTAGCCTCACATCCAAATTCAAAGTGTGGAAAAGAAAAGGGCAAAAGAGTGACGGCTGATCGTAAGGCAACTATCCGAATTAAATTCTTTGGTCCAATCTTACTTTACCATCATTTTACCACCTCAACCAATACCCCAAAATAAGGTAAGAACATTCCAAATACATTAATAAAATATAAAAAACGAGCCCACGGCCTCGTAAGTACAACTCAACCTAGAGGCCCGCCGAGCGCCCAACCTCAAGGCCGAGCGCAGACTAAAAAGCCTTCCACTCGAAGGTAGAACTCCCGCCGAGCGGAATTACAACTCCTGCAATATCGTGCCGCTGCAGAATTGCTGAAAACCCCAAAAGTCCGCCGAAGTGACTCCTCCGCCGAGCGAGGAAAAATTTCGGTCGCCACATCCTTCCTCCTTAAAAAAATTTCGTCCTCGAAATTGAAGAAAACCAAATAGAAGATAGTTCATATATAAACGGAAACATATTATGTAATGTTCCAACATACACGTATCAGAAATCCAACGACAAGGAGTCATTTATATTCCCAAAGTCCATAACAACTTCTCATTCCAATTTATTGACCCAAAGATCATACCTTCCAAATACTGTTACAACTTAAGGACATTCAGAAATGGGTTTATTCGAGTATTTGACCACATGTGACTCATAGGCTGTCATACCTAGTTCAACCTCTTTAGGTTCACAAACAAGTTCTAAATTAATGACTTTGTGGTTCTTGCTCACAATCAGATTTAGACTTATCAGACCAAATCAGATTTCTAACAAACTCCAAATAACAACTCAACCCCCATATCAAGGAATTACATGCGCAATTACACTTAACACGTTGTTCAGAGACAGTACTCAGAAACTTATCAGACCTTGCAAAATATCAGGTAATGAAATAATTCCCAATAGTATTAAACTAGTGCAACCTTTGACAGAATATTCTCCAAGCCGACTTACAACAGATAAGATGTATAGTTCAAGCTCAACATAGAGCCTTCATCAATTATCAATTGAAGGACTTGTTCACACATAGTAAAATATTTCTTTCCTAAAACTTGTCATATCATAAACTCGCTTGAAGTTCATAACATTTTTGTCACTTCAGAAAATACTTATCGTATTGAACATTTCGCAACCCGTAATATGGATTTCCTTAAACACTGAATAGCATAGTTATAGTTAAAATCATTCATGTCAAATCAATTCATCAGTCACAGCAATATCAAAACTAACATTATATACTTGGATCAAAGCATAAAGTACAAAATTGTAGAAGCATATGATTGCTTACATTCTGTAATTATTTCCATTACAGTCACAGATCCAGTTTCCTTAGCAGAGTGACCTTAAGCCTAACATGTACCGAGTAGCCATAAATCTTTAGATGCAAAACAGCCATAAGCCCAGAAAGATATATACATAGGTAACTGTAGAACTCAAGAATTTAATCCAATACTATTGTATTTTCGTAATGCCTTAGGCCCGAAATAATGAATCCCCTTGGCCCGTAAATACCAATGGCTCTCGCCCGTAACATTACAGTATAAGTTACTAGATACATACGGACTTGTATCACAGAAAGATTTCTCAATCTCAAATTCTTACTACCCGAGGCAGGATTCTATTCCTTGTAGTAACTTATTAAATTACCATTCATTTAGATGTGATTTGCAATTCGCTAATGATTCTTTCTTGTTTTGCGAGTGCTACAAGGACCGACACATATCATAAGCGGGGTTCCGCATGTCATTTAACTGTTACTTATAAGAAGTCTCAATTATAGATTACAAAGTTACACATAAATGCAAATGTATTACAATTTACTTAATCAATTTCCCAAACATAGCTCACATTGCACAACAAAGGTATTCACGTAACATGAGATCCCATAGTGAATTTAATATTGGTTTACTTTCGTAACGCTTTTGGTCTAGTATTACAATTATTACAGAACGCCTATTGGCCCAAAATAATCGTAACGACCTTCGGTCTTAAACCTTTCGCCCGTAATAGCCTTTTTGCCCGTAATGCCTTTTCTACCATCAAATCGTAACCGTAGCAAATTCACAATTTTAACAGATCACTATATGCGTAATTCCTTCTTATGATCGGTCATACTTAACACAACCTCAATTATTACATTTTATCAAAATATTCCAATACAAGAGCTTCTCGTAATCATCGATCTAATCATTGTTACAAAGAAGAGAGACATAATGCATAAGGTAAGGTATGTATATATAACATTTCCTTTAATCTTAGCTATATCCGATACTTAAAATGTAAGCAATGCAACCAAAGACAATTATATTGCCATCATTTCCACGTATAATGATCTACCGATAACACACATTGTATCTAACAATTTATATATAAACCGACTTACCGATCGCTCAAATCCTTACCACGCTCAGAGTGCAATACTTACGCTGCATGTCTTGCATTCTTCACCACCCTATATAAGATAAACAAAGGCAATAAAAGGACATACAATGACATACAGATTGTAGCCATTAGAGTTAACAATGCATGCTTAACGCCATCATTCTCTTCTTTTCATGTACCGATAGAACATCATACATGATGCCTAAATCTTTCTAGACATCCTAAAGCTCAATGGATTCGTGTGTGAGATGGCAACTCGTGCTCTGATACCACCTGTCACACCCCAAACCCGCCCCTAAAAGTTTGGGCATGACCCATTCGAAAACAGACACTAAACCTGTTATATATGTATCATACGGGGCCTGAACGGAAGCGTTCAAGAATATAAAATACATAAAATAACATCCATTGAGCTATTCCTAACATGCCAGGATCCCAACATCACACTGAGTAAATATTATACAGAAAGTTTACACACATATGCCTTGACTCAACCCCACAAATAATAAAAATATTAATGAAGGAGGAATTATATACAATCAAGCATAAATAGACGGCCAAAGCACAAATCAAAACTCCTCAAAACTTTACAAAATACTTTACAAAATGCACGGCTTCAGGTGGTGCCTGGACGCATCAAAGATGACAAGAGAGACACAAGCCTTAAAGGTTAGGATCAACTCCTGATGGTTACCTTCAGAGATAGACAGACAAAATACAAAATGAGCGGACCCAGTGAATAATAGTACATAAACAATGTAATAATTAACCTGAATAAACAAACATATAACTGCATATATATATGATTAACTACATTCCATAATTATTTCCAAAAGACATGGGCCCAACTTCAGAATAAAATAGCTTTTAAGCTCAAGATATACAGATTGCCATAAGCTCATGAGCAGTAACGACCATAGGTCCAAAATATCAGAAGTAACAGAAATAACAAAGATAACAGAGCTAACAGAAATAGCGACAATAACAGAACTAATAGAAATAATAGAAATAACTAATGTAAATAACGGAACTAATAGAATAACAGAATCCGCCATCGCCCGAATATAACGGTAATAATGTAACGCATAAGCGGTAATGTAACGCATAAAGCGAGCGTGGCAGTAACGATAAAGCGTGGGTACAGAGGGTACATAACACATAAAGCGTGGGTACAGAGGGTACAGAACGCATAAAGCGTGGTACAAGGGTAACGACAAAGCGCAACAAGGGCAGAACGCATAAAGCGTGGGTAATGTAAATAACCAATGTATAGACTCAAGAGGTGGCTCGTGACGATTCCAGAGGTGGCTCCCACCAAAGTGTAGCACTTCGCTGTGACAAAGACTTTATTCCATACCGTAACGTAATGAATATCGTAACGGCCTAGCGGCCCAGAAATATCAGAACGGCCTAGCGGCCCAGAAATATCTATGTATGGACTCAAGAGGTGGCTCGTACGGATTCCAGAGGTGGCTCCCACCAAAGTGTAGCACTTCGTTCCGTACAGCACTTTGCTCCATACTAGATAACATCCGAGAGATTAACTTCAGAATCACACAGCACATACATATATTCTTTCCTTTATTACATGAATTAACATAAATAATATCAGTTTAACAGAACGTTATTGATAGTTAGTAGTAAACGGTAAATACATTTTTTCAAATTGAACACTTTCAGAAATACGTATATACCATGGTTTCATACCATAAATCAATAGATCTCAGGACAAACCACAAAGCAGAATAACTTCAGATATCATCAGAACTGATTAGTCCCAAGTTAGACAGAGGCATACAGATTCTTTTAACCATTTACATGAGTTAACGTAATGAGTTTACGTTTAACATAATACTAATGGTAACCATTAGCAATACATATAACGTATCTCACATTTGCGCATGTGCCATCACAATACTATTCATAGGGACAAAATAATTACCTCATAACAGTCTTAAATCATCATTGACAAAACGGAATGATTCGCAATGCCCAAGCGTCATTATTCTATTTAATTATCGCACTTCCTTAAAATTAATTTATGGATAACAAAACATACATTAAATCGAACAGAAGTCAATAGCAAGTTCCCAGTAAACGGGGTTTACTTCCATGGGTACAATTCTTATGCGGAATCACCGATAATTTATAAGTTATGGTACATTACTAATAAACGATAAACGAGTTTTAATACGTAATGGTTCCAGTCATTTTGTTGAGTGCTACTTCTTTCAATGCCCACTTTGATTCCCAACCAACACTCATGTTGACATATTTACTCGAGAGAAGAAAATGTCAAGAATAATAATTAACAATAAATAACGACGGTTGAGGTACTATTACTCACAAAGTGTTTAGATGATAGGCCCGCTCAGTAGCTAACCCTACACAATTTAATTCAACAACATTAACACAACCCAACATAATTATCACCATCCAATATAATCCATACTATTTAACATTATTCCATTCAATGCTACCAAGTATAATTTCACATAATTCCAATTAAATTGCTAAGGCTCAATTTACATCATCCACATCATCAACAAACCTTTCCCCCCAATCTCCTTCCTCACTAAGACATGCTTCACAATGCTCAAATAAAGTTCATTCAAGAATTTAAATATAATTTCCAAGCATCACCAAATTCCAATTAAACTTGCATATACATAATTCAATACCTCAATTTCATTAATCTACTTTCAATTTGGGTCAAATCTTTGGTTATCATCCTTAAGCAACTTAGGGTTTCAAGAAAAATATTGAGATTTCAAGAAATAATCAAACCTATTAACCCAACACTTTTATTCCAATTTTTCCATTGATTAACATCTAGAACTCATAATCCATGACTTAAACCCATCAATTTCAAGTAGTCAAACCCTTACCTCAATAATCAAGTAAAGAGATGAGATTGAGAAGAAGCCTCCACAAATCCAAGTTCTAATCGGTTCAAAACATTGATCCTCCTTAGTTCTCCATCCTACATGCCAAAAACCATGGTGGATTGTTGATCAAAGTAGAGGAAATCAAGGATTTGAGGAGGAGGAAAGAAGAAAAATATAAGAAATGACCCATAAATCTCATTTTCTAAAAGCTGTCCCTGCCCCTGCGGACTTTTAGCAAACAGATTTTGAAACTTTGAACAGACTCTTAGTCTGACTCAATTGAAGCCTGAAAAGCTTTCCAATGGTTCTAGCCTCACATCCAAATTCAAAGTGTGGAAAAAGAAAAGGGCAAAAGAGTGACGGCTGATCGTAAGGCAACTATCCGAATTAAATTCTTTGGTCCAATCTTACTTTAATTCGGATAGTTATTTTACGAACAGCCGCCACTCTTTTTCCTTTTTCTTTTTCCACACTTGGAATTTGGATATGAGGTTAGAACCATTGGAAAGCTTATTTCCGGGGCTTCAATTTGGACACAAGAACGACCTAAAACGGAGTCCGGATGGGAGAGTTATACTTGTTCAAAGTTTCGACATCCGGTTGAATGGGTCCGCTCGAGCGGAAATCGCCGCCGAAAGGGAATTACGGGACAGCAGCTTTAAAAACGGGATTTTGGATCATTTCTTACATGTTTCTTCTTCCCTCTTCCTTCCTCTTTGCCTTAGTCCGAAAAACCCTAGCTCCAAAACCTTGATTTCTCTACTTTGATCAACAACCCACCATGATTCTTGTATCAAGGATGAAGAACAAGAGGAGATAAACATTTTCAACCGATTGAAATTGAGATTGGCAGGATTCTTCTCAAAGCTTGGTTTTCTTGCTTGGTTCTTGAGGTAGGGTTCTAATCCTCTTCATTACTTACATGGATGGATAGATTTGTAGTATTTGACTATCTAAATACAAGAATTTCCATTTGTGAGCATGTAGTGTATGGTATGAGAATTGGGGGTTTTAGGGTATGGGTTGTTGAGAGTTGAATTGATGAGTTAGAATGATGGATTATGAATCCTAAGTGTATAATCAATGGGAAAAGTGGAATGATAAGTGATGAATTAATAAGTTTGAATTTTATTGAATTTATAGATTTCTTAGAAACCCTAGGTTGCTTCTTGATGTTAAGCGATGATTTGGGCCAAATTGAAAGTAAAATTATGAAATTGAGGTACTGAATTATATCTGTACAAATTTAATTGAATTTTGGAGATGTTTGAAAATTATGTTTAAAATTTATGAATGAACCTCGCTATGGACAGGTGAATCATGCTATTATGTGAGATGAAATTGAGAAACAAGATTAGTAATGATATGAATGATAAGAGCATTGGGAAGAAATGATGAAAAGGGATTTAAGACTTCACCTTGAAAGATGTTGAATTATATTTAGGGGTGATAAGGTGAATTATGCCAAATAGTGTAGCTTATGTTGGATTGTATTGAGATATGTATGGAGAAGTGTGTTGGTTTAATGATGTGAATTGCAAATTGTCAGGTACTTTGGTATAAAGAGGATAACAAGTTAAGAATGGAATAAATTATATGTAACCCGATTTTTATGTGTATTCTCAATTGTGTAGGGTCACCGCAGGGCGGACCAAGCGCCTACAATCGTGAGTAGTAGTACTATAAATGTACATCAATTATCATATAATGATTATTATTATTACTATTCCGTTTTCCATGACAGCTTATGTTAACATGTTTGTATTTGAGACTTGGTGTGAATATAGAAGGAGTTGGCGCCCATTGATATGACTCAAACTATTCTCAGATTCCGCCTATGATTAATGGTTTCAGTAATGTTCTATAATCTATTGAGTAGTGTGTTTAAAAGACATTATTAACATTCTGTTATTCGTAGAT
Organism: Camellia lanceoleosa; assembly: GCA_025200525.1. Taxonomy (NCBI): domain Eukaryota; kingdom Viridiplantae; phylum Streptophyta; class Magnoliopsida; order Ericales; family Theaceae; genus Camellia; species Camellia lanceoleosa. The sequence goes on along the minus strand of CM045765.1, from coordinate 179,370,895 downwards.
TAAGCTTAATGATTCATGGTGAACAAATGGAACAATGATGCTTATGTATCCCTAACTATTCAATTTTATCAAGAATGGTTAAGACCGGTATGAGGTAATTATTTTGTCCCTACAAACAAAGATTGTGATAGCACTGCACAATTTGTGAGATACGTTATAATTGCTAATGATTACCATTGGTATTCGTCAAACGTAAACTAATTACGTTAATTCATGTAAATGATTGAAAGAATCAGATGCCTTTGTCTAACTTGGGACTAGTCGCCTCGATGATATCCGATGTTATTCTCGCTGTGGTTTGTCCCGAGATCCATTGATTTATGGTATAGAACTATGGTATCTACATATTTCGAAAGTGTTCAACTGTGAAATGTGTTCACCCTTCGCTAACAAATATCAACAATGTTCGTTAAACTCATAATATATCTGGTTATTTATGTGATTAATGGGAAGAATATGTTTATCTGTGATAATCTGTCTGATGTTTCTAGTATGGAGCAAAAAGCTGTGTACGGAACTAAGTGCTACACTTTGGTGGGAGCCACCTCTAGAATCCGTACGAGCCACCTCTTGAGTCCATACATATGTGAAGTTAAGAGGCTTAAAGCCGTTCTATGAAAGTTACGTGGCCTATGGCCGATATGTGAAAGATACAATTTGTAAGAAAGATATAATTTGTGAAGTAAAGAACCTATGTGGCCCTTGCCCGGGGGTAATAATACCGTGGTTTGTGGCCCTTACCCGGGGGTAATAGTACCGTGGCTCAAGAATATGTTTAAAATGTTTTTGTGAAATATTGTGAACTTGTGAAACCAAAGGGCCGAGGGCTAATTGTGAAGTATGAATCTCTCACTTGTGAATTATGAAATTATGAGGCCAAGAGCCAACTTGTGAATTATGAAATTATGAGGCCAAGAGCCAACTTGTGAATATGTGAAATATGAATCTATGAGGCCGAGGGCCAGCGTGTGAAATTTATGGAAGGTATCAAAAGAATTGTGAACTATGAACCAATATAGCCAAGGGTCATTTGTGAGCTATGAAGCTATGAGGCCAAGGGCCAATATGTGAAATATGAATTTATGAACTTGTGAACGTGTGAATCCAAAGGACCGAGGTCCAATTTGATAAATTGTGAATCTATGAAACTCAATGGCTCTTTGGTGAATGTGTGAACTCCTCAGGCCAAGGACCCAATTGTGGAATTGTGAATTGACAAAGTTGTCCTACAAAGTTACAGAAACAGACTAATCACATGGTTACAAAGATTAGTTATATACTATTATTCACCGAAGTTCGCCATTTTGTCTTTTTGTCTGTCTGCTCAGAGGTAGTCAACCGAGTTCAAGCCTAACCTTTAAGGCTCGTCTTTCTCTTGTCGCCTTTTGATACGCCCGTGCACCACCAAGCCGTGCATTTTGTAAAGTATTGTTAGGTTATTAATTTATGCTTGGGTTGTCTTTCAGTAATGATTTTGATATACGCCCAATTGTAGGGCTGGGCCTGTATATATATGTATGTATGTAACCGATATTCAGGTGTATGTTTAGATTTTATTTGCTTGTTTTGAAGTTGTGATCCTGGCATATTAGTAGTAGCTCAATGGAGTTTGTTTCTATTGTCCAATTTTGATATTTAATGCTTCCGTTTAGGCCCCATATGATATATATAACAGGATTATTGTCTATATTCGAATAGGTCATGCACAAACTTTTAGGGGCGGGTTTGGGGCGTGACAAGTGGTATCAGAGCACGAGTTGCTATCTCACACACGAATCCATTGAACTTTAGGATGTCTAGAAAAGACTTAGGTATCATGCATGACATCCTTAATGCGTATGAAGAAATTGATAGCAACGATAATGGTGCAAGTATATCACTAACCGTAATAGTTATTATGTATGTTGGTTGTACATTCCTTGTGTATATTGTGATTGATTGTCATGCATAACATGGTAAGACTTACAGATGGGAGTAAATCAATAAATTTGTGTAGTGGAAGCGTGGTGAGGAGTCAAGTTGGTCGGTAAGACAATTTATATGCAGATGATTAGATGAAATGTGTGTTATCATGGGAATAATGATAATATGATTGGGCTTTTAGCATCTACTTACGTAACTTGCTTAAACTCTAAGTACAGAATATTCCCAAGATCGATGAAAATGCTATATGTATGATACTCTTAGTTATGTTTTCCTTGCTATAACCATGTTTAGATTCGTGATTTTAAGAATTTACGGTGTTTGAATATTTTAACAAGATGTGTTTTGCGTAATGATTGAAATTATGTCGAGTATGACCGATTCTCAGAAAAGTCATGCATGTAGTGACCTCTAAAGTTGTGAAAGGGATCATTTAATTGTGACTTCGCTTCTTGCTAATGATTTGAATAAATAAGTTATGCCGACGAATTGGTTAATGATCTCGAAATCGTATGTGAATGATATGACTTCGTGAACTAAGGAAATTACCGACGACTTCTGATAAGGAATTATTGATGGTATCTAATGAGTATTGTTTATGTACTTTGTACTCTAACCTCTGTAATCTAAAATCTGCAATATGAAATCCGTAATTTGTAACTGCTCGCTTTTGTGTAACAGTAATCAGATTGGGACTTCTTATATGAACAGTCGAATGACATGCTGAACCCCGCTTATGATATGTGTCTATCCATATGACATTTGCAAAACAATAGAGGATTATTAACTAATTTGATATCACATCTATATGATTGATAGTCTGATAAGTTACTGCAAGACTTAGACTCCTGCTTCTGTGTAGTAATAATTTACAATTGAGGAATCATTTTTGTGATATACTTATGCGTAGATATTGCAAATTGTCAAACTAATCCCTATTTCGTATTGAAAGGCTATAATGTAAACTATTCAAGGCTTGTTTCTTTAATGTGATCTGCAAACAAGTGATTATCGGAATGAAACTTATGTGCTCTGTGTTATGTATAAGATGTCATACCCTCAATTAAATTTGGTATTTTCGACAGAAATGCCTAAATGTGTGATCATGAATAATGTCTTGTAAAGATACTTTGGTAAAAGTAATTTTGAAAATGGTTAGGCTATACGAATGCAATCTACATCTTGGTTACGAAATGTTCTATATAATGAGTATTTTCTGAAAGGATAAAATATGCTATGAATTTCCGACATGGTTATGCTATGATAAGCTTTCTGAATAATTTCCCCAAAATGACTAGATATGCTACGAAATTTTGAATGTTCAAGCTATTATGAAAGAAATATTTTGCTATGTATGAATAACTCCTTGATAATTGATGAAGGCTCTATATTGAGCTTCAAGCTATTCTGTTTTATCTGTTGTAAGCTGGCTTGGAGATTGTTCGGTCAAAGTTTACATCAGCTTAATGCTATTGGGAATTATTTCATTATCTGATATTTTTGAAAGGTCTGATAAGTTTCTGAGTAATACCTCTGAACAATGTATTATGCGTTTGATGTCCAGATGTTGACTTTGGGCTAAGCCAGCATTGATTTTAAATTTGAGCCTGTTAGAGACTTGATTTGAACTGATAAGTCTAATGCAGATAATGAATAAAGAGCCCCAAAGTTGTTGATTTAGCACTTAATTGTTATTATGGGTCTAATTGTTATAAGAAGCTTATACCTTTGAGGAATTGTAATAATGGGAGTTACTTGTGAACTTACCAAGTTTGACTTATGTTTGATAGTTATGAAATGATTGAGAAATGCTATATGTTCAGACTTTAACTAGACTTATAACCAGGTGAATCAAGTTTGGAGGACCAAACTTCTTAAGGTGGGGAGAATGTAATGACCCCAAAGTGCATATAGAAGGTTATCTTGATTTCATTAAGGGTTCATGTGTTTGCTATTGGAATTGAAGAACTAGCCGTCGAATTATGCTTTTGAGCCGAATTGTTGACCTTTATCAACAATCTGAAAATTTTTCCTCCGCCGAGCGGTTTTTGGGGGTTCCAGAATTTTGCAGCGGCTGAAATTTCGAGTGGTAATTTTTCGCTCGAGCGTAGAAGTGGCCGCTCGAGCGGACAACCTTGTTGGTCTTCGCGCTCGAGCGCGATGTTGGGCGCTCGAGCGGGTCTCTAGGATAAGTTGTACTTCTGAGGCAAGTGGGCTCATTTTTGACATCTTATTAGTGTATTTGGAATGCCTTTATTTTATTTTGGGATTTTGGTTGAGGTAGTAATATGAAGGTGAAGTAAGATTGGACCAAAGAATTTAATTCGGATAGTTATTTTACGAACAGCCGCCACTCTTTTGCCTTTTTCTTTTTCCACACTTGGAATTTGGATATGAGGTTAGAACCATTGGAAAGCTTATTTCCGGGGCTTCAATTTGGACACAAGAACGACCTAAAACGGAGTCCGGATGGGAGTATTATACCTGTTCAAAGTTTCGACATCTGTGCTGAGGGCAGGTCCGCTCGAGCGGAAATCAGTCCGCTCGAGCGGGAATTACGGGACAGCAGCTTTAAAAACGGGATTTTGGATCATTTCTTACATGTTTCTTCTTCCCTCTTCCTTCCTCTTTGCCTTAGTCCGAAAACCCTAGCTCCAAAACCTTGATTTCCTCTACTTCGATCAACATCCCACCATGATTCTTGTATCAAGGATGAAGAACAAGAGGAGATAAACATTTTCAACCGATTGAAATTCGAGATTGCGAAGGATTCTTCTCAAAGCTTGGTTTTCTTGCTTGGTTCTTGAGGTAGGGGTTCTAATCCTCTTCATTACTTACATGGATGGATAGATTTGTAGTATTTGACTATCTAAATACAAGAATTTCCATTTGTGAGCATGTAGTGTATGGTATGAGAATTGGGGGTTTTAGGGTATGGGTTGTTGAGAGTTGAATTGATGAGTTAGAATGATGGATTATGAATCCTAAGTGTATAATCAATGGGAAAAGTGGAATGATAAGTGATGAATTAATAAGTTTGAATTTTATTGGAATTTATAGATTTCTTAGAAACCCTAGGTTGCTTCTTGATGTTAAGCGATGATTGGGGCCAAATTGAAAGTAAAATTATGAAATTGAGGTCAATTATATCTGCATAAATTTAATTGAATTTTGGAGATGTTTGAAAATTATGTTTAAAATTTACTAATGAACCTCGCTATGGATGTGGTGAATCATGCTATTATGTGAGATGAAATTGAGAAACAAGATTAGTAATGTTATGAATGATAAGAGCATTGGGAAGAAATGATGAAAAGGGATTTAAGACTTCACCTTGAAAGATGTTGAATTATATTTAGGGTGATAAGGTGAATTATGCCAAATAGTGTAGCTTATGTTGGATTGTATTGAGATATGTATGGAGAAGTGTGTTGGTTTAATGATGTGAATTGCAAATTGTCAGGTACTTTGGTATAAAGAGGAAGACAAGGTAAGAATGGACTAATCTATATGTAACCCGATTTTTATGTGTATTCTAAATTGTGTAGGGTCAGCTGCAGGGGCGGACCAAGCGTCTAAGCACTGTGAGTAATAGTACTATAAATGTACATCAATTATTGTTAATAATGATTATTATTATTACTATTCCGTTTTTCCATGATGCTTATGTTAACATGTTTGTATTTGAGACTTGGTGTGAATATAGAAGGAGTTGGCGCCCATTGATATGACTCAAAACTATTCTCAGATTCCGCCTATGATTAATCGCTTTTAATGTGCTATAATCTATTGAGTAGTGTGTTTAAAAGACATTATTAACATTCTGTTATCCGTAGATTAAGCTTCATGATTCATGGTGAACAAATGGAACAATGATGCTTATGTATCCCGAACTATTCAATTTTATCAAAAATGGTTAAGACTGGTATGAGGAAATTATTTTGTCCCTACAAACAAAGATTGTGATAGCACTGCATAATTTGTGAGATACGTTATACGATTGCTAATGATTACCATTGGTATTCTCAAACGTAAACTAATTACGTTAATTCATGTAAATGATTGAAAGAATCAGATGCCTTTGTCTAACTTGGGACTAGTCGGCCCGATGATATCCGATGTTATTCGCTTTGTGGTTTGTCCCGAGATCCATTGATTTATGGTATAGAACTATGGTATCTACATATTTCAAAGTGTTCAACTGCGTGAAATGTGTACAACCAACGCTAACAAATATCAACAAAGTTCTGATAAACTCATAATATATCAGGTTATATATGTGATTAATGCGAAGAATATGTTTATTTGTGATAACTGCTCGATGTTTCGTATGGAGCAAAGTGTCAGACGAACTAAGTGCTACACCTTGGTGGGAGCCACCTCTAGAACTGTGACGAGCCACCTCTTGAGTCCATACATATGTGAAGTTAAGAGGCTTAAAGCCATTCTATGAAAGTTACGAGGCCTATGGCCGATATGTGAAAGATACAATTTGTAAGAAAGATATAATTTGTGAAGTAAAGAACCTATGTGGCCCTTGCCCGGGGGTAATAATACCGTGGTTTGTGGCCCTTGCCCGGGGGTAATAATACCGTGGTTTGTGGCCCTTACCCGGGGGTAATAGTACCGTGGTTCAAGAATATGTTTAAAATGTTTTTGTGAAATATTGTGAACTTGTGAAACCAAAGGGCCGAGGGCTAATTGTGAAGTATGAATCTCTCACTTGTGAATTATGAAATTATGTGGCCAAGAGCCAACTTGTGAATTATGAAATTATGAGGCCAAGAGCCAACTTGTGAATATGTGAAATTTGAATCTATGAGGCCGAGGGCCAGCGTGTGAAATTTATGGAAGGTATCAAAAGAATTGTGAACTATGAACCAATATAGCCAAGGGTCCTTGACAATCTTACTTTCCACGCTCGAGCGCCATCTCACCCGCTCGAGCGCTCACAGACCAATAAAGCAGTCCGCTCGAGCGTCAACTTCTCTGCTCGAGCGGAGATTTACAACTTACAGAATCTCAGGCCGTCTGCGAATTTGCTGGGAACCCCAAAAGTCCGCTCGAGCGTGGAAAGTAAGATTGTCCTTGACATTTTATTAGTGTACTTAGAACCTTCTTATGTTATTTTGGAATATGGGTTGAGGTGGTACAATGAAGGTAAAGTAGGAAGGAACCAAAAGCTTTAATTTGAATGATTCATCTACGATCAGTCGTCACTCTTTTGCCCTTTTCTTTTTCCACACTTTGAATTTGGATGTGAGGTTAGAACCATTGGAAAGCTTATTTCCGGGGCTTCAATTTGGACACAAGAACGACCTAAAACGGAGTCCGGATGGGAGAGTTATACTTGTTCAAAGTTTCGAAATCTGTGCTGAAAACAGGTCCGCTCGAGCGGGAATTTCTCCGCTTGAGCGGGAATTACGGGACAGCAGCTTAAAAAGAGATTTTTTTGATCATTTCTCACACTTTCCTTTTCCCCTCTTCTCTCCTCTCTCCCTAGGTCCGAAAACCCTAGAGTTTTGATCCCAAATCCTCACCATTTCTCTAAGTTTCTATCAAGATTTTCCACCAAGGAATGAAGAAGGCATGAAGATCAACATTTGCAACCGATTGGAATTCCGAAATTATGGAGGAATCTAACCAGGGCTTGCTTAATTCTTGAGGTAAGGAATCTTGAGAGTTAAATTGATGGGTTAAAGTGATGGACCATGTATCCTAGGTGTTTAATCAATGGAAAAATTGGAATGAAAAGTGATGGGTTAATAAGTTTGAATTTTTGTTTGAATTTCAATGTTTTCTTGAAACCCTAGGTTGGGTAATGATGTTAATTGATGATTTGGCCCAAATTGGAACTAGAATCATGAATTTAGTAGGTTGAATTACATATGTGCAAGTTTAATTGGAATTTGGTGATACTTGAAAATTATGTTTAAAATTTGCGAATGAACTATGGTATAAACATTGTAATTCATGTTGTAATGTGAAGGGAAAATTGGGGAAATAATCTATTAATGATATAGATGATATGAACTTGGTTTTAGAATGTTGGAATATGATTCAAGGATCTATGTTGCATTATGTTGAATTGCAAATGGTGTTAATAAACTAAGTGGTGTTGACCTTGTTGGTTTATATTGTGTTAACTAATATTGACTTGAATATACCATGATAAATTATGTTTGAATTACGTGAATTGTATAGGGTCAGCTACAAGAGCGGACCAAGCACCTGAACACTGTGAGTAGTAGTATTTCTATGTATCTTTAACCGTTAATGATTATTGTTATTGACGTTATGATCTTCGTCGTAAGAATTATGTTGACATGTATGTTATGCATGCTACGTAAGAAATATTTGTGAAATTATGGAAACACCAAGGGTGTATGCTATATGAGGACCATTGTGGAATTATGTTAAATAATGGATTAACCTCTGAATAACTCAATCCGGAGAAAGAATTGAATATCAATAACACAATTATGTGACTCACCTTATGATGTGAATGGCTCCACTCTTATTAATATAATGGAGCATATACCTTATGTTTATTGTTAATAATGTTATTCTATTATTGTGGGATAATTATGTCACCTTATGAGAAACCATGGGAAGATCTAAGAGCATTATTGTGCACCTCGTTCTGTTTATTGTTGATAATGGATATTAACACACTGTGATAAAATGCACAAAATAGTGCGACGCACAAACTAGCGCGAGTGATAACTGTACAAAACAGTGCGACGCGCAAAATAGCGGCAGTGACAAACTGTACAAAATAGCGCGAGTGATAAACTGCACAAAACAGTGCGACGCGCAAAATAGCGCGAGTGATAAAATGCACAAAATAGTGCGACGCGCAAAATAGCGGCAGTGACAAACTGCACAAAACAGTGCGACGCGCAAAATAACGCGAGTGATAAAATGCACAAAACAGTGCGACGCGCAAAATAGAGCGAGTGATAACTGCACAAAACAGTGCGATGCGCAAAATAGCGGCACTGACAAACTGTACAAAACAGTGCGACGCGCAAAATAGCGCGAGTGATAAACTGCACAAAACAGTGCGACGCGCAAAATAGCGGGAGTGGGAACTGCACAAAACAGTGCGACGCGCAAAATAGCGCGAGTGCGAACTGCACAAAACAGTGCGACGCGCAAAATAGCGCGAGTGATAAACTGCACAAAACAGTGCAACGTGCAAAATAACGTGAGTGTGAACTCCACAAAAGAGTGTGAGTCGCAAAATAGCGCGAGTGGCAAACTGCACAAAACAGTGCGACATGCAAAATTGCGTGAGTGATAAACTGCACAAAACAGTGCGACGCGCAAAATAGCGAGAGTTTTAAACATCCCAAAACAGTGCGACGCGCAAAATAACGAGAGTGATAACTGCAAAAAACAATGTAAGGCGCAAAATAGCGCGAGTGTGAACTACCGAAAACAGTGCGACGCGCAAAATAGCGGGAGTGTGAACTGCACAAAACAGTGCGACGCGTAAAATAGCAGGAGTGGGAACTGCACAAAACAGTGCGACGCGCAAAATAGCACTAGGGCAAACTGCACAAAACAGTGCGACGCGCAAAATAGCGCGAGTGATAAACTGCACAAAACAGTGCGACGCGCAAAATAGCGGGAGTGTGAACTCCACAAAACAGTGTGAGCCGCAAAATAGCGCGAGTGGTAAACTGCACAAAACAGTGCGACGCGCAAAATAGCGCGAGTGATAAACTGCACAAAACAGTGCGACGCGCAAAATAGCGCGAGTGATAAAATGCACAAAACAGTGCGACGCGCAAAATAGCGAGAGTTTTAAACTGCACAAAACAGTGCGACGCGCAAAATAGCGCGAGTGATAACTGCACAAAACAGTGCGAGGCGCAAAATAGCGCGAGTGTGAACTGCAGAAAACAGTGCGACGCGCAAAATAGCGCGACTGATAAACTGCACAAAACAGTGCGACGCGCAAAATAGCGCGATTGTGAACTGCACAAAACAGTGCGACGCGCAAAATAGCGCGATTGCGAACTGCACAAATCAAGGCGACGCGCAAAATAGCGCGATTGTGAACTGCACAAAACAGTGCGACGCGCAGAATAGCGCCAGTGTCAAGTGCACAAGATAGTGTGATGCGCAAAACAATGGCAGTGATAAACTGCACAAAACAGTGCGACGCGCAAAATCGCGCGAGTGATGAACTGCACAAAACAGTGCGATGCGCGAAATTGCAGGAGTGAGAAACTGCACAAACCAGTTGGACGAGCAAAATGGCGCGAGTGTGAACTGCACAAAACAGTGCGACGCGCAAAATAGCGCGAGTGATAAACTGCACAAAACAGTGCGACGCGCAAAATAGCGCGAGTGATAAACTACACAAAACAGTGCGACGCGCAAAATAGCGCGAGTGATAAACTGCACAAAACAGTGCGACGCGCAAAATAGCGCGAGTGTGAACTGCACAAAACAGTGCGACGCGCAAAATAGCGGCAGTGACAAACTGTACAAAACAGTGCGACGCGCAAAATAGCGCGAGTGATAAACTACACAAAATAGGGCGACGCGCAAAATAGCGTGAGTGTGAACAACACAAAACAGTGCAACGCGCAAAATAGCGTGAGTGATAAACTACACAAAATAGCGTGACGTGCAAAATAGCTCGGGTGATAAAATGCACAAAACAGTGCGACGTGCGGAATAGCGCGAGTGAGAAACTGCACAAAATAGTGCGACGCGTAAAATAGCGCGAGTGATAACTGCACAAAACAGTGCGACGCGCAAAATAGTGCGAGTGATAAAATGCACAAAACAAAGGCAACGGCAAAATAGAGAGTTTTAAATCGCCGCATTCAGCGACGCGCAAAATAGCGCGAGTGATAATCGCACAAAACAAAGGCGAGGGCAAAACAGCACGAGTGTCAACCGCAGAAAATAGTGCGACACGCAAAATAGCGCCGAGATAAATCAGATAAAACAAAGGCGACGCCTGCATTAGTGCGACAGAATCGACAAAACAAAGGCGACGCACAAAATAGCGCCATTGTCAACTGCACAAATTAGTGCGACGCGCAAAATAACGCCAGTGTCAATTTCACAAAACAGTGCGACGTGCAAAATAGCGCCAGTGATAAACTGCACAAAACCGTGCAACGCGCAAAATAGCGCGAGTGATAAACGGCACAAAACAGTGCAACGCGCAAAATAGAGCGAGTGTGAACTGTACAAAACAATGCGACGCGCAAAGTAGCGCGAGTTATAAAATGCACAAAACAGTGCGACGCGTAAAATAGCGCGAGTGATAAACAACACAAAACAGTGCGACGCGTAAAATAGCGCGAGTGATAAACTGCAAAAAACACTACGACGCGCAAAATAGCGCGAGTGATAAACTGCACAAAACAGTGCGACGCGCAAAATAGCGCGAGTGATAAATCGCAGACAAAACAAAGGCGACGCCAAAATAGCGGCAAGTGACAAATCAGATAAAACAAAGGTGACTCGCAAAACAGCGTGAGTGATAAACAAAGACAAAACAATGCGACGCTCAAAATAGCGCGAGTGTGAACTGCACAAAACAGTGGAAGGCGCAAAATAGCGCGAGTGAGAAACTGCACAAACTAGTGTGACGCGGAAAATAACGCGACTGATAAACTGCGCAAAACAGTGCCATGCGCAAAACGGCGCGAGTGATAAACTGCGCAAAACAGTGCGATGCGCAAAACAGCGCGAGTGTAAACTGCCCAAAACAGTGCGATGTGCAAAAGAACGCGAGTGTAAACTGCCCAAAACAGTGCGAGGCGCAAAACAGCGCGAGTGATAAACTGCACAAAACAGTGCGACGCGCAAAACAGCGCGAGTGATAAACTGCGCAACACAGCGCCATGCGCAAAACAGCGCGACTGATAAACTACACAAAACAGTGCGACGCGCAAAATGGCGCGGGTGATAACTGCACAAAACAGTGCGAGGCGCAAAATAGCGCGAGTGTGAACTGCACCAAACAGTGTGACGCGCAAAATAGCGCAAGTGATAAACTGCACAAGATAGTGCGACGCGCAAAATAACGCGATTGTGAACCGCACAAAACAGTGCGACACACAAAATAGCGCCAGTGTCAACTGCACAAAACAGTGCGACGCACAAAATAGCGGTAGTGATAAACTGCACAAAATAGTGCGGCGCGCAAAATAGCTAGAGTGTGAACTGCACAAAGCAGTGCGATGCCCAAAATAGCGCAACTGATAAATTGCACAAAACAACGCGACGCGTGAAATAGCGGGAGTGATAAACTCCACAAAACAGTGTGACGCATAAAATAGGGCGAGTGATAAACTGCACAAAATAGTGCCACGCGCAAAATAGCGCCAGTGACAAACTGTACAGAACAGTGCGACATGCAAAATAGCGCGAGTGATAAACTGCGCAAAAAAGTGCGACGCGCAAAATCGCGCGAGTGATAAAATGCACAAAACAGTGCGACGCGCAAAATAGCACGAATCATAACTGCACAAAATAGTGCGATGCGCAACATAGCGGCAGTGACAAACTGCACAAAACAGTGCGACGCGCAAAATAGCGCGAGTGTGAACTGCACAAAACTGTACAGAACAGTGCGACGCGCAAAATCGCGCGAGTGATAAAATGCACAAAACAGTGCGACGCGTAAAATAGCACGAATCATAACTGCACAAAACAAAGGCGGCGCGCAACATAGCGGGTGACAAATCGCACAAAATAAAGGCGAGGCGCAAAATTGCGCGAGTGATAAACTGCACAAAACCGTGCGACGTGCAAAATAGTGCGAGTGATAAAATGCACAAAACAGTGCGACGCGCAAAATAGCGAGAGTTTTAAATTGCACAAAACAATGCGAAGCGCAAAATAGCGCGAGTGATAACTGCGCAAAACAGTGCAAGGCGCAAAATTGAACGAGTATGAACTGCAGAAAACTGTGCGACGCGCAAAATAGCGCGTGATCGAGCAAATCGCATAAAAACAAAGGCGATGCCGTAATAGTGCGACAGAATCGCGACAAAACAAAGGCGACGCACAAAATAACGCCATTGTCAACTGCACAAATTAGTGCGACGCGCAAAATAACGCCAGTGTCAATTTCACAAAACAGTGCGACGTGCAAAATAGCGCCAGTGATAAATCGCACAAAATTGCAAATACGCAAAATAGCGCGAAAGTGATAATCGCACAAAAAAGGTAACGCGCAAAATAGCACGAGCGTGAACTGCACAAAATACTGCGACGCGCAGAATGGGGCAAGTGATAAACTGCACAAAACAACACGACGCGCAAAATAGCGTGAGTGTGAATCGCACAAAATAAAGGCGACGCGCAAAATAGCGCTGGTGATAAATCGCACAAAAACAAAGGCGACGTGAAAATGGCGCGAGTGAGAAATCGCACAAAACAAAGGCGACGCGCAAAATCGCTATGAGTGATAAATCGCACAAAACAAAGGCGACGCGCAAAATAGCGCAAAGTGACAAAATCGCATAAAACAAAGGCGACCTGCAAAATAGCGTGAGTGATAAACAGCACAAAACAATGCGACGCTCAAAATAGCGCGAGTGTGAACTGCACAAAACAGTGGAAGGCGCAAAATAGCGCGAGTGATAAACTGCACAAACTAGTGTGACGCGGAAAATAACGCGACTGTGAACTCCACAAAACAGTGGGAGCCGCAAAATAGCGTGAGTGCTAAACTGCACAAAAGAGTGCGACGCGCAAAACAACGCTAGTGATAAACTTCACAAAACAGTGCGACGCGCAAAATAGCGTGAGTGTGAACTCCACAAAACAGTGTGAGGCGCAACATAGCGCGGGTGATAAACTGCACAAAATAGTGCGACGCGCAAAATAGCGCGAGTGATAAACTGTGCAAAACCGTGCGACCCGCAAAATAGCGCGACTGATAAACTACACAAAACAGTGCGACGCGCAAAATGGCGCGGGTGATAACTGCACAAAACAGTGCGAGGCGCAAAATAGCGCGAGTGTGAATCGCACAACAAAGGTGACGCGCAAAATAGCGCAGTGATAAATCGCACAAGATAGTGCGACGCGCAAATAACGCAAATAACGCGACAGAATCACAAAACAAAGGCGACACACAAAACAGCGCGAGTGAAAACTACACAAAACAGTGCAATGCACAAAATAGCGGGAATGATAAACTGCACAAAATAGTGCGATGCGCAAAACAACGCCAGTGCAAACTGCACAAAATAGTGCGATGCGCAAAACAGCGCAAGTGATAAATTGCACAAAACAAAGGTGACGACAAAATAGCGCGAGTGATAAAACAAAAAAAATAAAGGCGACGCTCAAAATAGCGCGAGTGATAAAATGCACAAAACAAAGCCACGCGCAAAATAGCGTAGTGATAAATCGCGCAAAATCGTGCGACGCGCAAAATAGCGGCAGTGACAAACTGTACAAAACAGTGCGACACGTAAAATAGCACGTGTGATAAACTGCACAAAACAGTGTGACGCCCAAAACAGCGCGAGTGACAAAATGCACAAAACAGTGCGACGCGCAAAATAGCGCGAGTGATAACTGCACAAAACAGTGCGATGCGCAACATAGCGGCAGGGACAAACTGCACAAAACAGTGCGACGCGCAAAATAGCGCGAGTGGTAAACTGCACAAAACAGTGCGACGCGCAAAATAGCGCGAGTGATAAAATGCACAAAACAGTGCGACGCGCAAAATAGCGCGAGTGATAACTGCACAAAACAGTGCGATGCGCAACATAGCGGCAGTGACAAACTGCACAAAACAGTGCGACGCGCAAAATAGCGCGAGTGTGAACTCCACACAATAGGGGGAGGCGTAAAATTGCGCGAGTGATAAATTGCACAAAACTGTGCGATGCGCAAAATAGCGCGAGTGATGAAATGCACAAAATAGTGCGACGCACAAACTAGCGCGACTGATAACTGCACAAAACAGTGCGACGCGCAAAATAGCGGCAGTGACAAACAGTACAAAACTGTGCGACGCGCAAAATAGCGCGAGTGATAAAATGCACAAAACAATGCGACGCGCAAAATAGCCCGAGTGATAACTGCACAAAACAGTGCGACGCGCAAAATAGCGGCAGTGACAAACTGCAAAAAACTGTGCGACGCGCAAAATAGCGCGAGTGATAAAATGCACAAAACAGTGCGACGCGCAAAATAGCGTGAGTGATAACTGCACAAAATAGTGCGATGCGCAAAATAGCGGCACTGACAAACTGTACAAAATAGTGCGACGCGCAAAATAGTGCTAGTGATAAACTGCACAAAATAGTGCGATGCGCAAAATAGATGGAGTGGGAACTGCACAAAACAGTGCGACGGACAAAATAACGTGAGTGTGAACGCCACAAAACAGTGTGAGCTGCAAAATAGCGCGAGTGGTAAACTGCACAACACAGTGCGACGCGTAAAATTGCGCGAGTGATAAACTGCACAAAACAGTGCGACGCGCAAAATAGCGCGAGTGATAAAATGCACAAAACAGTGTGACGTGCAAAATAGCGAGAGTTTTAAACATCCCAAAACAGTGCGACACGCAAAATAGCGAGAGTGATAACTGCACAAAACAGTGTGAGGCGCAAAATAGTGCGAGTGTGAACTGCAGAAAACAGTGCGATGCGCAAAATAGCGCGACTGATAAATTGCAGAAAACAGTGCGACACGCAAAATAGCGCGATTGTGAACTGCACAAAACAGTGCGAAGCGCAAACTAGCGCCAGTGTCAAGTGCACAAAACAGTGTGACGCGCAAAATAATGCCAGTGATAAACTGCACCGAACAGTGCGATGAGCAAAATAGCGGCAGTGGGAACTGCACAAAACAGTGCGACGCGCAAAATAGCGCGAGTGCGAACTGCACAAAACAGTGCGACGCGCAAAATAGCGCGAGTGATAAATCGCGACAAAAACAAAGGCGGCGCAAAATAGCGCGAGTTTTAAACCGCACAAAACAAAGGCGACGCGCAAAATAGCGCGAGTGATAATCGCACAAAACAAAGGCGAGGCGCAAAATAGCGCGACAGAACTGCACAAAATAAAGGCGACGCGCAAAATAGCGCGGTTGTGAATCGCACAAAACAAAGGCGACGCGCAAAATAGCGCGACAGAATCGCACAAAACAAAGGCGACGCACAAAATAGCGCCAAAGGTCAAGTGCCCAAAACAAAGGTGACGCGCAAAATAATCGCGCGAATAAATCGCACCAAATAAAGGCGACGCGCAAAATAGCGCGAAAGTGATAAATCGCACAAAATAAAGGCGACGCGCAAAATAAAAACAGTGCGACGCGCAAAATAGCGCGAGTGGGAACTGCACAAAACAGTGCGACGCGCAAAATAGCGCGAGTGCGAACTGCACAAAACAGTGCGACGTGCAAAATAGCGCGAGTGATAAACTGCACAAAACAGTGCGACGCGTAAAATATCGCGAGTGTGAAATCCACAAAACAGTGTGAGCCCCAAAATAGCGCGAGTGGTAAATCGCGACAAAACAAAGGCGACGCAAAATTGAGCGAAAGTGATAAATCGCACAAAATAAAGGCGACGCGCAAAATAGCGCGAGTGATAAAATGCACAAAACAAAGGCGACGCGAAAATAGCGAGTTTTAAATCGACAAAATAAAGGCGATGCGCAAAATAGCGCGAAAGTGACAATCGCGAAAATAGTGCGAGGCGCAAAATAGCGCGACAGAATCGCACAAAATAGTGCGGCGCGCAAAATAGCGCGACAGAATCGCACAAAACAAAGGCGACGCGGCAAAATAGCGCGCGACAGAATCGCACAAAACAGTGCGACGCACAAAATAGCGCCAGTGTCAAGTGCCCAAAACAGTGTGACGCGCAAAATAATCGCAGCAATAAACTGCACCAAACAGTGCGACGCGCAAAATAGCGCGAGTGATAAACTGCACAAAACAGTGCGACGCGCAAAATTGCGGGAGTGGGAACTGCACAAAACAGTGCGACGCGCAAAATAGCGGGAGTGGGAACTGCACAAAACAGTGCGACGCGCAAAATAGCGCGAGTGCAAACTGCACAAAACAGTGTGACGCGCAAAATAACGTGACTGTGAACTCCACAAAACAGTGTGAGCCGCAAAATAGCGCGAGTGGTAAACTGCACAAAACGGTGCGACGCGCAAAATTGCGCGAGTGATAAACTGCACAAAACGGTGCGACGCGCAAAATAGCGCGAGTGATAACTGTACAAAACAGTGCGACGCGCAAAATTGCGCGAGTGATGTAATGCACAAAAGAGTGCGACGCGCAAAATAGCGCGACTAATAAACTGCACAAAATAGTGCGACGCGCAAAATTGCACGAGTGATGTAATGCACAAAACAGGGCGATGCGAAAATAGCGCGAGTGATAAACTGCACAAAATAGTGCGACGCGCAAAATAGCGCGAGTGATAAAATGCAGAAAACAGTGCGACGCGCAAAATAGCGCGGGTGTGAACTGCACAAAACAGTGCGACGCGCAAAATAGCGAGAGTTTTAAACTGCACAAAACAGTGCGACGCGCAAAATAGCGCGATTGATAACTGCACAAAATAGTGCGAGGCGCAAAATAGCGCGATTGTGAACTGCAGAAATCAACGCGACGCGCAAAATAGCGCGACTGATAAACTACCCAAAAACAAGGCGACGCATAAATAGCCGACAGAATCGCACAAAATACGCCACAATCGCACAAAAACAAAGGCGACGCGGAAAATAGCGGCGGTGATGAACTGCACAAAACTGTGCGACGCGCAAAATAGCGCGAGTGATAAACTGCAACAAACTGTGCAACAAGCAAAATAGCGCGAGTGTGAACTGCACAAAACAGTGCGACGCGCAAAATAGCGCGAGTGATAAACTGCACAAAACAGTGCGACGCGTGAAATAGCAGGAGTGATAAACTGCACAAAACAGTGCGACGCGCAAAATAGTGTGAGTGTGAACTCCACAAAACAGGGGAGGCGCAAAATAGCGCGAGTGATAAACTGCACAAAACAGTGCGACGCGCAAAATAGCGCGAGTGATGAAATGCACAAAACAGTGCGACGCGCAAAATAGCGCGAGTGATAAACTGCACAAAACAGTGCGACGCACAAAATAGCGCGAGTGATAACTGCACAAAACAGTGCGACGCGCAAAATAGCGGCAGTGACAAACTGTACAAAACAGTGCGACGCGCAAAATAGCGCGAGTGATAAACTGCACAAAACAGTGCGACGCGCAAAATAGCGCGAGTGATAAAATGCACAAAACAGTGCGACGCGCAAAATAGCGCGAGTGATAACTGCACAAAACAGTGCGACGCGCAAAATAGCGGCAGTGACAAACTGCACAAAACAGTGCGACGCGCAAAATAGCGCGAGTGATAAACTGCACAAAACAGTGCGACGCGCAAAATAGCGCGAGTGATAAAATGCACAAAACAGTGCGACGCGCAAAATAGCGCGAGTGATAACTGCACAAAACAGTGCGACGCGCAAAATAGCGGCAATGAGAAATCGCGACAAAACAAAGGCGACGCGCAAAATAGCTGCGCGACAAAGTGCACAAAATAAAGGCGATGTGCAAAATAGTGCGAGAGATAAACTCCACAAAACAGTGCGACGCGGAAAATAGCACGAGTGATAAACCGCACAAAACTGTGCGGCGCGAAAAATAGCCCGAGTGTGAACTGCAAAAAATGGTCCGAGGCACAAAATAGCGCGAGTGATAAACTGCACAAAACAGTGTGACGTGCAAAATAGCGAGAGCTTTAAACATCCCAAAACAGTGCGACGCGCAAAATAGCGAGAGTGATAACTGCACAAAACAGTGCGACGCGCAAAATAGCGGCAGTGACAAACTGCACAAAACAGTACGACGCGCAAAATAGCCCGAGTGATAAACTGCACAAAACAGTGCGACGCGCAAAATAGCCCGAGTGATAAACTGCACAAAACAGTGCGACGCGCAAAATAGCGCGAGTGATAAACTGCAAAAAAAATGCGACGCGCAAAATAGCGCGAGTGATAAAATGCACAAAACAGTGAGACGCGCAAAATAGGGCGAGTGATAAACTGCACAAAACAGTGCGACGCGCAAAATAGCGTGAGTGATAACTGCACAAAACAAAGGTAACGCGCAAAATAGTGCGACAGAACTACACAAAATAAAGGTAACGCGCAAAATAGCGCGACTGATAAAGCGCTCAAAATAGTGCGACGCGCAAAATAGCGTGATTGTGAACTGCGCAAAACAGTGCGACACGCAAAATAGTGGCAGTGACAAACAGCACAAAACAGTGCGACGCGCAAAATAGCGCGAGTGATAAACTGCACAAAACAGTGCGACGCGCAAAATAGCGCGAGCGATAAAATGCACAAAACAGTGCGATGCGCAAAATAGCGAGGGTTTTAAACTGCACAAAACAGTGCGCCGCGCAAAATAGCGCGCGTGATAAACTGCACAAAACAGTGCGACGCGCAAAATAGCGAGAGTTTTAAACTGCACAAAACAGTGCGACGCGCGAAATAGCGGGATTGATAAACTGCAAAAAATAGTGCGACGCGCAAAATAGTGCGAGTGATAAACTGCACAAAATAGTGCGACGCGCAAAATAGCGCGAGTGATAAACTGCAAAAAACAGTGCGACGCGCAAAATACCGCGAGTGATAAAATGCACAAAACAGTGCGACGCGCAAAATAGTGGCAGTGACAAACAGCACAAAACAGTGCGACGAGCAAAATAGCGCGAGTGATGATTGCACAAAACAGTGCGACGCGCAAAATAGAGCGAGTGATGTAATGCACAAAACAGTGCGACGCGCAAAATAGCGCGAGTGATAAACTGCACAAAACAGTGCGACGCCCAAAATAGCGCGAGTGATAAACTGCAAAAAACAGTGCGACGCGCAAAATACCGCGAGTGATAAAATGCACAAAACAGTGCGACGCGCAAAATAGCGCGAGTGATAAACTGCACAAAACAGTGCGACGCCCAAAATAGCGCGAGTGATAAACTGCACAAAACAGTGCGACGCGCAAAATAGCGCGAGTGATAAACTGCACAAAACAGTGCGACGCGCAAAATAGCGTGATTGTGAACTGCGCAAAACAGTGCGACGCGCAAAATAGTGGCAGTGACAAACAGCACAAAACAGTGCGACACGCAAAATAGCGCGAGTGATAAACTACACAAAATAGTGCGACGCGCAAAATAGCGCGAGTGATAAACTGCACAAAACAGTGCGACGCGCAAAATAGCGCGAGTGTGAACTGCACAAAACAGTGCGACGCGCAAAATAGTGCGAGTGATAAACTGCACAAAACAGTGCGACGCGCAAAATAGCGGGACTGATAAACCGCACAAAACAGTGCGATGCACAAAATAGCGTGAGTGATAAATTGCACAAAACAGTGCGACGCACAAAATAGTGCGACTGATAACTGCACAAAAACAGTGCGACGTGCAAAATAGCGGCAGTGACAAACTGCACAAAACAGTGCGACGCGCAAAATAGCGCGAGTGATAAACTGCACAAAACAGTGCGACGCGCAAAATAGCGCGAGTGATTACTGGACAAAACTGTGCGACGCGCAAAATAGCGCGAGTGATTAAATGCACAAAACAGTGCGACGCGCAAAATAGCGCGAGTGATAAACTGCACAAAACAGTGCGACGCGTAAAATAGCGCGAGTGATAATTGCACAAAACAGTGTGACGCACAAAATAGCGCGAGTGATGTAATGCACAAAACAGTGCGACGCGCAAAATAGCGTGAGTGATAAACTGCACGAAGCAGTGCGACGCACAAAATAGCGAGAGTGATAAACAGCACGAAAAAGTGCGACGCACAAAATAGCGCGAGTGATAAACTGCACAAAACAGTGCGACACGCAAAATAGCGCTAGTGATAAAATGCACAAAACAGTGCGACGCGCAAAATACCGTGATTGTGAACTGCGCAAAATAGTGCGACGCGCAAAATAGCGCAAAAGTGAATCGCATAAAACAAAGGCGACGCGCAAAATAGCGGGAGTGATAAACTGCACAAAATAAAGGCGACGCGCAAAATAGCGCAAGTGTGAATCGCAGAAAATAAAGGCGACGCAAAATAGCGCGTGATAAATCGCGACAAAAACAAAGGCGACGCGCAAAATAGCGCGAGTGATAAATCGCACAAAAAGGCGACGCGCAAAATAGCGCGAGTGATAAATCGCACAAAACAAAGGCGACGCGCAAAATAGCACGAGTGATAAATCGCAAAACAGTGCGATGCGGAAAATAGGGCGAGTGATTAAATGCACAAAACAGTGCGACGCGCAAAATAGCGCGAGTGATAAATCGCAGAAAACAAAGGCGACGCGCGAAATAGCGCGAAAGTGTCAATCGCACAAAACAAAGGCGATGCGCAAAATAGCGCGAAAGTGATAAATCGCACAAAACAAAGGCGACGCGCAAAATAGCGTGAGTGATAAATCCACAAAATACAGGCGAGGCGCAAAATAGCGCGAAGTGATAAATCCATAAAACAAAGGCGACGCGCAAAATAGCGCGAAAGTGATAAACCGACAAAATGCGGCGCGAAATAGCGCGAGTGATAAATCGCACAAAAAAAGGCGACGCGCAAAACAGCGCGAGTGATAAACTACGCAAAATAATGCGATGCGCAAAATGGCGCGAGTGATAAACTGCGCAAAACAAAGGCGACGCGCAAATAGCGCGAGTGATAAATCGCACAAAACAGTGCGACGCGCAAAATCGCGCGAGTGATAAACTGCACAAAACAGTGGGACGCGCAAAATAGCGCGAGTGTCAATTGCACAAAACAGTGCGACACGCAAAATAGCGCGAGTGATAAACTGCCCAAAACAATGCGACGCGCCAAATACCGCGAGTGTCAACTGCACAAAACAGTACGATGCGCAAAATAGCGCGAGTGATAAACTGCACAAAATAGTGCGACGCGCGAAATAGCGCGATAAATCGCATAAAATAAAGGCGACGCGCAAAATAGCGCGAGTGATAAATCAGACAAAACAGGCGACGCGCAAAATAGCGCGAGTGATAAATCGCACAAAAACAGGCGACGCGCAAAATAGCGCGATTGTAAATCGCACAAAATAAAGGCGACGCGCAAAATAGCGCGAAAGTGATAAATCGCACAAAATAAAGGCGACGCGCAAAATAGCGCGAGTAAATGACAAAATAAAGGCGACGCGCAAAATAGCGCGAGTGATAAATCGCATAAAAAAAGGCGACGCGCAAAATAGCGCAGTGATAAATCGCACAAAATAAAGGCGACGCGCAAAATAGCGCGAGGTAAATCGCACAAAACAAAGGCGACGAGCAAAATAGCGCGAGTGATAAACTGCACAAAACAGTGCTACGCGCAAAATAGCGTGTGATAAACGGCACAAAATAGTGCGACGCGCAAAATACCGCGAGTGTGAATCGCACAAAACAGTGCAACACGCAAAATAGCGCGAGTGATAAACTGCACAAAACAAAGGCGACGCGCAAAATAGCGCGAAGTGATAAATCGCACAAAACAAAGGCGACGCGCAAAATAGCGCGAGTGATAAATCGCACAAAACAAAGGCGACGCGCAAAATAGCGCGAGTGATAAATCGCACAAATAAAGGCGACGCGCGAAAATAGCGCGAGTGATAAATCGCATAAAATAAAGGCGACGCGACGCGCAAAATAGCGCGAGTGATAAATCGCACAAAACAAAGGCGACGCGCAAAATAGCGCGAAGTAAAATCGCACAAAATAAAGGCGACGCGCAAAATAGCGAGTGTAAATCGCGACAAAACAAAGGCGACGCGCAAATAGCGCGAGTGATAAATCGCATAAAACAAAGGCGACGCGCAAAATAGCGAGTGATAAATCGCAAAATAAAGGCGACGCGCAAAATAGCGCGAAAGTTAAACCGCATAAAACAAAGGCGACGCGCAAAATAGCGCGTGATAAAATCGCACAAAACAAAGGCGCGCAAAATAGCGCGAGTGTAAATCGCACAAAACAAAGGCGAGGCGCAAATAGCGCGAGTGTAAATCGCACAAAACAAAGGCGACGCAAAATAGCGCGAGTGAAATCGCACAAAAATGCGACGCGCAAAATAGCGCGAAAATCGACAAAACAAAGGCGACGCGCAAAATAGCGCGAGTGATAAATCGCACAAAACAAAGGCGACGCGCAAAATAGCGCGAGTGATAAATCGCACAAACAAAGGGGATGCGCAAATAGCGCGAGTGATAAATCGCACAAAATAAGGCGACGCGCAAAATAGCGCGAGTGTAAATCGCACAAAACAAAGGCGACGCGCAAAATAGCGCGAGTGATAAATCGCACAAACAAGGCGACGCGCAAAATAGCGCG
The DNA here is from genome assembly GCA_025200525.1 of Camellia lanceoleosa. Classification (NCBI taxonomy): domain Eukaryota; kingdom Viridiplantae; phylum Streptophyta; class Magnoliopsida; order Ericales; family Theaceae; genus Camellia; species Camellia lanceoleosa. The sequence goes on along the minus strand of CM045765.1, from coordinate 179,347,573 downwards.
AGTGATAAATCGCAAAACAAGGCGACGCGCAAAATAGCGCGAGTGATAAATCGCACACAACAATGCGACGCGCCAAAATAGCGCAGAATGAAATCGCACAAACAAAGGCGACGCGCAAAATAGCGCGACGCATAAATTGCACAAAACAATGCGATGCGCAAAATAGCGCCAGTAAATGCACAAAACAAAGGCGACGCGCAAAATAGCGCGAGTGCAAATCGCACAAAATAAAGTGCGACGCGCAAAATAGCGCGTGATTCGCATAAACAAAGGCGACGCGCAAGAAAGCGCGAGTAAATCGCACAAAGAGCGACGCGCAAGAAAGCGCGATTGATAAACCGCATTTAAACGGCGACGCGCAAAATAGCGCGAAAGTGTAAATTGCACAAAATAAACGCGACGCGCAAAATAGCGCGTAGTGATAAACCGCACAAAATAGTGCGGCGCGCCGAAAGTGATAAATCGACAAAACAAAGGCGACGCGCAAAATAGCGCGAAGTGTAAATCGCACAAAATAAAGGCGACGCGCAAAATAGCGCGAGTGTAAATTGCACAAAACAGTGCGACGCACAAAAGAGCACGAGTGTTAAATCTACACAAAACAAAGGCGACGCGCAAAATAGCGCGAGTGTTAAATCGCACAAAACAAAGGAGACGCGCAAAATAGCGCGAGTGTAAATCGCAACAAGAAATGTGATGTGCAAAATAGCGCGAGTGTAAATGCACAAAATAAGGCGACGCGCAAAATAGCGCGAATGATAAATCACAAAACAAAGGCGACGCGCAAAATAGCGGAAAGTGATAAATCGCACAAAATAAAGGTGATGCGCAAAATAGGGCGAGTGTAAACTGACAAAACAATGCGATGCGCAAAATGGCGCGAAAGTGTAAATCGCACAACAACGGCGACGGCGCGCAAGAAAGCGAAAGTGATAAATCGCGACAAAATAAAGGCGACGCGCAAAATAGCGCAAAGTGATAAGCAATCGCAAAAACAAAGGCGATGCGCAAAATAGGGCGATGATAACCGCACAAAACAAAGGCGACGCGCAAAATAGGGCGAGATAAACCGCACAAAATAAAGGCGACGCGCAAAATAGCGCGAGTGTAAATCGCGACAAAATAAAGGCGACGCAAAATAACGCAAGTGATAAATCGACAAAACAAAGGCGACGCGCAAAAGAGAGGGAGTGATAAACTGCACAAAACAGCGCGATGCGCAAAATAGCGCGAGTATATATTGCACAAAACAAATGTGACACGCAAAATAGCGCGAGTGAATCAAGCACAAAATAAAGGCGATGCGCAAAATAGCGCGAGTGATAAACCGCACAAAACAAAGGCGACGCGCAAAATAGCGCGAGTGATGAAATCGCACAAAAACAAGGCGACGCGCAAAATAGCGCAAGCGAAATCGCACAATAGAGGCGACGCGCACAATAGCGCGATCGATAAACAAAGACAAAGGCGATGCGCAAAAAAGCGCGAAGTTATAAATCGCAAAATAAAGGCGACGCGCAAAAGAGCGCGAGTGTAAACCGCACAAAATAGTGCGACGCGCAAAATAGCGCGAGTGATAAACCGCGACAAAATAAAGGCGATGCGCAAAAGCGCGAGTGATAAATCGCACAAAAAAGGCGACACGCCAAATCGATTGATAAACTGCACAAAACAGTGCGATGCGCAAAATAGCGCGAGTGTAAACTGCACAAAACAGTGCGATGCGCAAAATAGCGCAAGTGATAAACTGCACAAAACAGTGCCATGCGCAAAACAGCGCGAGTGATAAACCGCACAAAACAGTGCGATGCGCAAAACAACGCGATTGTGAATTGCACAAAACAGTGCGATGTGCAAAATAACGCGAATGTGAACTGCAAAAAACAGTACGATGCGCAAAATAACGCGAGTGTCAACTGCACAAAACAGTGCGATGCGCAAGAAAGCGCGAGTGATAAACTGCACAAAACAGTACGAGTGTGAACTGCACAAAATAGTGCGATGCGCAAAACAACGCAAGTGTGAACTGCACAAAACAGTGCGCTCTGCAAAATAGCGCGAGTGATAAACTGCACAAAACAGTGCGATGCGCAAAATGGCGCGAGTGATAAACGGCACAAAACAGTGCGATGCGCAAAATCGCGCGACTAATAAACGGCACAAAACAGTGCGATGCGCAAAATAGCGCGAGTGTAAACTACACAAAACAGAGCGATGCGCAAAATAGCGCGAGTGTAAACTGCACAAAACAGTGCGATGCGCAAAAGAGCACGAGTGATAAACTACACAAAACAGTGCCATGCGCAAAACAGCGCGAGTGATAAACTGCACAAAACAGTGCGATGCGCAAAATAGCGCGAGTGTAAACTGCACAAGACAATGCGATGCGCAAAATAGCGCGAGTGTAAACTGCACAAGACAGTGCGATGCGCAAAATAGCGCGAGTGTAAACTGCACAACACAGTGCGATGCGCAAGAAAGCGCGAGTGATAAACTACACAAAACAGTGCGAGTGTGAACTGCACAAAATCGTACGACGAAAAGCAATAGCAGTGTGAATCGCACAAAAAAGGTAATGCACAACATAGCCTGATTGTAAATTGCATAAAAGAGTGCGATGCGCAAAATAGCACGAGTGTCAATCGCAAAAACAAAGGCGATTCGCAAAAGCGAGTAATAAACTACACAAAACAAAGGCGATGCAGCAATGAGTGTGAATCGCACAAAATAAAGGATGTGCAAAATAGCACGATTGTGAGTTGCACAACACAGTGCGATGCGCAAAATAGCACGAGTAATAAACTGCACAAAACACTGTGATGCGCAAAATAGCGCGTGTGTAAGCTGCGCAAAACAGTGCGATCCGCCAAATAGCTCGAGTGTAAACTACACAGAACAGTGCGATGCTTAAAATAGCACGAGCGTAAACTGCATAAGAAAGTGGGATGCGCAAAATAGCGCGAAAGTGATAAATCGCACAAAATAGTACGAGGCGAAACAACGCGAGTGACAAATCAACAAAGGCGATGCGCGAAATAGCGCGAGTGTAAACTGTCCAAAATAGTGCGATGCGCAAGAAAGCGCGAGTGTAAACTGCACAAAACCGTCCAATGCACAACACAGCGCGAGTGACAAACTACACAAAACTATCCGATGCGCAAACCCGGTACAAGAATGATAAATCGCGACAAAACAAAGGCGATGCGCGTGATAGGGTGATAAGCCGCGAAGCGGTTAGATGTGCAAAATAGCGATCAGAATCGCACAAAAAAGTGCGATGCGCGAAATAGCGCGAGTGTAAATCCGACAAACAAAGCGATGCGCAAAAAATAGCGAGTGAAAAATCGCACAAAATAGCCAAATGCGACGCGCAAAACAGCGCGAGTGTGAACTGCACAAAACACTGCGAAGCGTAAAATAGCACGAGTGATCAACTGCACAAAATAGCGCGAGTGTAAACTACACAAAACAGTGCGAGGTGGAAAATACCGCGAGTGTAAACTGCAAAAAATAGTGCGACGCGCAAAATAGCGCGAGTGTAAACTGCACAAAACAGTGCAATGCGCAAAATAGCGCGACTGTAAACTGCACAAGACAGTGCGATGCGCAAAATAGCGCGAGTGATAAACTGCACAACACAGTGCGATGCGCAAGAAAGTGCGAGTGATAAACTGCACAAAACAGTGCGATGCGCAACATAGCGCGAGTGTGAACTGCACAAAACAGTGCGATGCGCAAAATAGCGCGAGTGTAAACTGCACAAAACAGTGCGATGCGCAAAACAGCGCGAGTGGTAAACTGCACAAAACAGTGCGATGCGCAAGAAAGCGCGAGTGATAAACTGCACAAAACAGTGCGATGCGCAAGAAAGCGCGAGTGATAAACTGCACAAAATAAAGGCGATGCGCAGAAGTAGTGTAAGCGCCTAAACAAAGGCGATGCGCAAAATAGCGAAAGTAAACTCTACAAAAGCGAGCGCGCAAAATAGCGCGAGTGATAAACTGCATAAAACAATGCGATGCGCAAAATAGTGCGAGTGTAAACTGCAAAAAATAAAGGCGATCCGATCCGCAAAATAGCGCGAAGCGCCACCGCACACAAGATAGTGGGCTGCGCAAAATAGCACGAGTGATAAACTGCACAACACAATGCGATGCGCAAGAAAGCGCGAGTGATAAACTGCAAAAAACAGTGCGATGCGCAAAACAACGCGAGTGATAAACTGCACAAAACAGTGCGATGCACAAAATAGCACGACTAATAAAGGGCACAAAACAGTGCGATGCGCGAAATGGCGCGAGTGATAAACGGCACAAAACAGTGCGATGCGCAAAATCGTACGAGTCATAAACGACACAAAACAGTGCGATACGCGAAATAACGCGAGTGAAAACTACACAAAACAGAGCGATGTGCAAAATAACACGAGTGTAAACTGCACAAAACAGTGCCATGCGCAAAACGTGTAGACACCCCATTTTTGACCGTCCTCAAGACTTGGACGTCACCGTTTGAACACCCGGTGATCATCCATGTTTGTGTTCGTTTGGAGTTCCCGGAGGTCTCGGCTACGCTCCTTGCCTCAGGATCTCCGAACTTGACTATTTAGTATCTGGTTTTGCACCAAACACTTGTGTCTTGCCTTGGAGGGGCAAGGAATGCCTTGTGAGGCATCGCCACACATCACCGGCCATGACCAGAGGCCACCGGCTGGTGTTTTGTTGCCATCGGCAATGTATATTGCCAGTCAACATTCTTTGTTGTCGGTCGGCAGTCCATTTTGTCAAAATGGCAATTTTGAGCACCGACCATCTTGCTCATCTGCTTTTGATATTTTAATACAACAGACAGCATTTTGTTCCCCTCCATACACGTGTATGGAGGGATGGCCTTCTTGTTAGCTTCCTTGGTAAGCTTTACAAGATTGGTTTGCCTATAAGAAGAGGGCTCCTCTCTTGGCATGAGGCTTGGAAAAAAAAGGGTTAGAAACATTGTGAGAGAAGCTCTGGATTAGGGTTAGGGTTATATATATCCCCTATCTCTATATCTACCTCTTGTGTGTCCTTGTGTGTGTTTAGGCTTACTATTGCACACAAACACATAGTGTTACACCCTCTCTTAGTTTGTGAAGGACCAGAGGTTTGTTCTTGAAGCTTTGGAGCTGTTTTAAGCTCAAAGAGGTAGCTGGTCCACCATTGGTGAAGAGGTTCCTCAAGGGTAACAATCTTACCCCCTTTTACCCCATTCTTGCATTCTATTTTTGCCTATCTTAGAACTATTTTTGAGCTTAGTATATAATATAAAAAAGTTCTATTTTTGGGCCCTCTAAATAGTTTGTTTAGAGTGTTTTGTGGTTTGGAGGTGTTTGACCCCTCTTAAGCCTTGAGGGGCTCCATTTTGTGCTATTTTGAGTGAGCTCCGGGACTTTGGTGTTTGGGCCTCCTCACCACTGAAATCTTGAGGGATTTTAGTGGTAAGGATGATGCCTTGAAGTCCCAAGAAGGAGAGGGCCACCCCCTCTCCTTATTGTCCTTGAAAAGGGCCATTTTTCCCTCTTTAATGGGCACCTAGCTAAGCCTCATGTTGACCATGCCTTGGCTGTTATTTATGCTTATTTTTCCATGAAATAGCATTGTTGTATGTTGGTTTTGGTACACCATGCTTGCTTAGCATACATGCCTTGTAATGCCACTTTATTGCCTTAACATGCCTTAGGTTGTAAACCATTGTTCTAGCATGTTTTAGGCTTAGCTTTGTGAAGCTTTAGTGCATGTTTTTGTATGCTTTAGCTCTGTTTCAAGTTGCTTTAGTCATGCTTTCCATGTATTGCATAGCCCCTTTGCATTTTTGGTTTGTTGGCCTTAAGTGTGTGAGTGTATAGCATGCATCACTTGCTTTGGTTTAGTGATTTGGTACCATTTGTAGCATCATTTCAGTCCCCATGACATGCTTGTATGCTTGCCTTGGACACCTCTTTGATGCTTTGAAAGCTTGTGTTGTATGCCCCATGTTTTGGCAATTATGCATGCTTTTGGATTAGAGCCATTTAGATGCCATCTAGATGTGTTATTGGCCTTGTTTTAGCATGTTAGAACTCTGTTTTTGGTCATTTAAGTCTTGCCATGTGTGGTTATATCAAGTGTAGTTCAATACTTCATTGGCTTGCCTTGAATGCTTGGGTCATTTGTTGCATGTTTAGCCTATCTTGTTTGCTTGGTTTGGCACCATGTTCTTGCATGATTTTCAGAGCTTAATGCATAACATATGTCCATGATTGTTCCCTTTTAAGTGTGCTTAAAAGATGTCCTTTGATGCTTAAGTGTTTAGGCCTTAACACGTGCATGTGTGTATGTGTGTTTGGTCCCATTTTCTTAAGCTTTGGCCACTGTTTTGGACCTAATATAGGGCTGCCCAAATTAGTGTAAGACCATCCTCTCATGTTATTGCACATATGCCTTGCATATCATCACATGTTTGCTCCATTTCACCTTGTGTTGCATACCATGTGTAATTGCATTTTGTTGCATTGCTTGAGTTGCATGATATGTTGTTGCATGTTTAGGTTGTAATACATTTGGCATGTATTCTCTCCTTTAACCACTTAACATGTTGTTGCATGTTTGTGCATTGTCCATGCTCATGCTTGCATGCTTGCTCTCATGATCATGTTGCATGCTAGTTTGCATGCCTAGGTTGCATTCCATCTAGCATGCATGCCTTGTCCCTTGATCAAGTGATAGGGAGTGGGCCTTTGTTCATTTGTTTGCATTTCATTTGACATGAAAATGCACAACTTGGCTTCTTGGGCCATCATGCATGGAAATGCACGTTTGGTGGTCCGAGAACCAAGAACTATGTCCCTTTGAGTCATACACATGATAAGGGGCTTGGTTGGTGCATACATGGCTTGAATCGCATTGCCATGCAAGGCTCGCCTCTCGCTATCAAACAAGTTCTGCAGAACTTTGCCGATCGATCGCAGAGTGCCGACCGGCAATCAATCGGTGACCGATGGCTTCATCAACAGCCGATGACCACATCCCATTGCCGGTGGCAATTCTACTCAGCCGGTGGTGTCTCCCAATGTCCAGGGAAGCGATTCAGAGACTTTGGCAGTCTTCAGAGGGGCAAAGCAGGGAAAACAGAGGCAGTCTATGCATGGTAGTGCGCTTCCGAGCAGGACCCGAGCATGTATTGCATTGGGCTCTGTTCCCAAGGCGGTTTACTATTTTTCCTAGCTTAGTGTAATGACCCCAAAGTGCGTATAGAAGGTTATCTTGATTTCATTAAGGGTTCATGTGTTTGCTATTGGAATTGAAGAACTAGCCGTCAAATTATGCTTTTGGAGCTGGAATTGTTGACCTTTATCAACAATCTGAAAATTTTTCCCTCCGCTCGAGCGGAGTAGTTGGCGCTCGAGCGGGCCTTTGGGGGTTCCAGTAATTTTGCAGGCGGGCTGAAATTTCGAGTGGTGATTTTCCGCCGAAGGAGAAGTGGCCGCCGAGCGACAAACCTTGTTATTCGGCGCCGAGCACGATGTTGGGCGCTCGAGCGGGTCTCTAGGATGGGTTGTACTTCTGAGGCATGTGGGCTCAATTTTCTCATCTTAATGGTGTTTTTGGTATGTCTTTGTTTTATTTTGGGATTTTGGTTGAGTAGTTAATTGGTTGGTGTATTAAGATTGGTCCATAGAATTTTATTGGGATTGTTGTTTTACGAAGAGCCGCCACTCTTTTGCCTTTTTCTTTTTCCACATTTGGAATTTGGATATGAGGTTAGAACCATTGGAAAGCTTATTTCGGGGCTTCAATTTGGACACAAGAACGACCTAAAACGGAGTCCGGATGGGAGAGTTATACCTGTTCAAAGTTTCGACATTTGTGTTGAGGGCAGGTCCGCTCGAGCGGAAATCAGTCCGCTCGAAAGCAGGAATTACGGGACAGCACTTTAAAAACGGGATTTTGGATCATTTCTTACATGTTTCTTCTTCCCTCTTCCTTCCTCTTTGCCTTAGTCCGAAAACCCTAGCTCCAAAACCTTGATTTCCTCTACTTTGATCAACAACCCACCATGATTCTTGTATCAAGGATGAAGAACAAGAGGAGATAAACATTTTCAACCGATTGAAATTCGAGATTGCGAAGGATTATTCTCAAAGCTTGGTTTTCTTGCTTGGTTCTTGAGGTAGGGGTTCTAATCCTCTTCATTACTTACATGGATGGATAGATTTGTAGTATTTGACTATCTAAATACAAGAATTTCTATTTGTGAGCATGTAGTGTATTGTATGAGAATTGGGGGTTTTAGGGTATGGGTTGTTGAGAGTTGAATTGATGAGTTAGAATGATGGATTATGAATCCTAAGTGTATAATCAATGGGAAAAGTGGAATGATAAGTGATGAATTAATAAGTTTTAATTTTATTGGAATTTATAGATTTCTTAGAAACCCTAGGTTGCTTCTTGATGTTAAGCGATGATTTGGGCCAAATTGAAAGTAAAATTATGAAATTGAGGTACTGAATTATATCTGTACAAATTTAATTGAATTTTGGAGATGTTTGAAAATTATGTTTAAAATTTACGAATGAACCTCAGTTATGGACATGGTGAATCATGCTATTATGTGAGATGAAATTGAGAAACAAGATTAGTAATGTTATGAATGATAAGAGCATTGGGAAGAAATGATGAAAAGGGATTTAAGACTTCACCTTGAAAGATGTTGAATTATATTTAGGGGTGATAAGGTGAATTATGCCAAATAGTGTAGCTTATGTTGGATTGTATTGAGATATGTATGGAGAAGTGTGTTGGTTTAATGATGTGAATTGCAAATTGCTGTGTACTTTGGTATAAAGTGGATAACAAGTTAAGAATGGAATAAATTATATGTAACCCGATTTTTATGTGTATTCTGAATTGTGTAGGGTCAGCTGCAGGGGCGGACCAAGCGTCTAAGCACTGTGAGTAATAGTACTATAAATGTACATCAATTACTGTTAATAATGATTATTATTATTACTATTCCCCTTGTCCATGACACTTATGTTAACATGTTTGTATTTGAGACTTGGTGTGAATATAGAAGGAGTTGGCGCCCATTGATATGACTCAAAACTATTCTCAGATTCCGCCTATGATTAATGGTTTCGTAATGTGCTATAATCTATTGAGTAGTGTGTTTAAAAGACATTATTAACATTCTGTTATCCGTAGATTAAGCTTAATGATTCATGGTGAACAAATGGAACAATGATGCTTATGTATCCCGAACTATTCAATTTTATCAAGAATGGTTAAGACTGGTATGAGGTAATTATTTTGTCCCTACAAACAGCATTGTGATAGCACCTGTACAATTTGTGAGATACGGTATACGGATTGCTAATGATTACCATTGGTATACATCAAACGTAAACTAATTACGTTAATTCATGTAAATGATTGAAAGAATCTGTATGCCTTTGTCTAACTTGGGACTAGTTAGTTCTGATGATATCTGATGTTATTCTGCTTTGTGGTTTGTCCAGAGATCCATTGATTTATGGTATAGAACTATGGTATCTACATATTTCTGAAAGTGTTCAATCTGTGAAATGTGTTCACCCTTTGCTAACAAATATCAACAATGTTCTGTTAAACTCATAATATATCTGGTTATTTATGTGATTAATGGGAAGAATATGTTTATCTGTGATAATCTGTTCTGATGTTTCTGGTATGGAGCAAAGTGCTGTACGGAACTAAGTGCTACACCTTGGTGGGAGCCACCTCTAGAATCCGTACGAGCCACCTCTTGAGTCCATACATATGTGAAGTTAAGAGGCTTAAAGCCGTTCTATGAAAGTTACGAGGCCTATGGCCGATATGTGAAAGATACAATTTGTAAGAAAGATATAATTTGTGAAGTAAAGAACCTATGTGGCCCTTGCCCGGGGGTAATAATACCGTGGTTTGTGGCCCTTGCCCGGGGGTAATAATACCGTGGTTTGTGGCCCTTGGGGTAATAATAGTGGTTTGTGGCCCTTACCCGGGGTAATAGTACCGTGGTTCAAGAATATGTTTAAAATGTTTTTGTGAAATATTGTGAACTTGTGAAACCAAAGGGCCGAGGGCTAATTGTGAAGTATGAATCTCACTGGTGAATTATGAAATTATGAGGCCAAGAGCCAACTTGTGAATTATGAAATTATGAGGCCAAGAGCCAACTTGTGAATTTGTGAAATATGAATCTATGAGGCCGAGGGCCAGCGTGTGAAATTTATGGAAGGTATCAAAAGAATTGTGAACTATGAACCAATATAGCCAAGGGTCATTTGTGAGCTATGAAGCTATGAGGCCAAGGGCCAATATGTGAAATATGAATTTATGAACTTGTGAACGTGTGAATCCAAAGGACCGAGGTCCAATATGATAAATTGTGAATCTATGAAACTCAATGGCTCTTTTGTGAATGTGTGAACTCCTCAGGCCAAGGACCCAATTGTGGAATTGTGAATTGACAAAGTTGTCCTACAAAGTTACGTAAATGCACTAATCACATGGTTACAGATTAGTTATATACTATTATTCACGAAGTTCGCTCATTTTGTCTTTTTGTCTGCATGCTCAGAGGTAGTCAATCGGAGTTCAAGCCTAACCTTTAAGGCTCGTCTTTCTCTTGTCGCCTTTTGATACGCCCGTGCACCACCGCCGTGCATTTTGTAAAGTATTGTTAGGTTATTGATTTATGCTTGGGTTGTCTTTTCAAGAATGATTTTGATATACGCCCAATTGTAGGGCTGGGCCTGTATATATATGTATGTATGTAACCGATATTCAGGTGTATGTTTAGATTTTATTTGCATGTTTTGAAGTTGTGATCCTGGCATATTTGTAGTAGCTCAATGGAGTTTGTTTCTATTGTCCAATTTTGATATTTAATGCTTCCGTTTAGGCCCCATATGATATATATAACAGGATTAGTGTCTATATTCGAATAGGTCATGCCCAAACTTTTAGGGGTGGGTTTGGGGTGTGACACTTAGTTAGTTTGTTAACTAATTAGGTAATTTGTAATAATTAATTAGCTCGTAGTTAATTAATTTGTATTATTCTTTTGGTCCCTCCGAGCGAGGGCGAATCTATAATAAGTGTGGGCGCGTGTGTGTGCATGTCTTCCAATCCCCACTTCTTTCTTCCCTTTTATTTACCCGCTTATGATGGTAGATTAGGGCATGTTTAAATTAGCATACCTTATGCTATGCATGCGTGCATCCATACATTTGTCTTGCATGCACCAGGCGCGGCGCATCATGCTAACTGCATTTGTACTTCAATTCCAAATCGAATACGTGCATCAATTGATCGCATTTCACATGCCATGTTTAGGTTAGCCGAGCCTACCCTAATTACATCATGTATGTGTTGCATTAGTCAATTTGACATGAACTAGGACCATGCATGTTTGCTAACTAGTTTATTGTTTTGGCGCGGAGTACGATGTAAGTATTTTCATGCTTTAGCATATCGCGTGTGTGTGAATACTATCATGACAGCATGCTTACCATGTGGCTAATTGCTTATGTGAGATAAACTGTTTGAATGCCTGTGGGTGGAGGTTGGATTGTCTGAGTTGGAAAAACTCGTTGAAATCCGTATTTTAGCCTACTTGCGAATAGCAGTGTTTTTCAAGACAAACGGATATGCAATGCTTATTTCCAAATTAGGCAATCTAGTCTATACTTGTTTACTGTGTGCATAACGTAGTAATTCTAGGCTAATAACCGGAATAAGAACACATAACGTTTTCAAAATCGGATATCACGGTTAGTAGAGGCCGGTCTTGGGACCGGGCGAGAGGGGGTGCTCATAGCTGACCTTCCCCAATCGTACCCAAGCTCCCGAGCCGAGGCAACTTTGGTGATGACGAACACGTGGCCTTTGGCACCGAGTCAGGGTTTCCTAAATTTCCCCATTAAAAATATTTAGGTGGCGACTCTGTATCTAGAAAAGCAGTCCATGTTTGGCACTTCTTTTCAAAAATCCATTTTTTTCTCAAAACGATTTGCCGGATTTGGACTATTTGGTTCAGATTACGAACCGACAACAAAAGGGAGTCCGAACTGTAGAGTGAAGCCCAAGGGCGCGTCTACAGTTTCTGGCGACTCTGCTGGGGAAAATTACAGAGCTTGACTTGAACTCGTGATATCCTTTTTTGACTACACTTATGTGTTTCTTTGCATTGCATGTGCATTGGTGCGCCTAGGACACCGTGTTGGCCATCTGCTATTCCTGAGCGGTTTGCCGGAGGCTTGACTTTGTCAAAGCATGCCATAAGGCTGACCGGTTGCGGGCTCTGCCAGTATGGGAACACAAACCTCGGTTTTACCGGGGCACCCTCTTCGACCATTCGACCTAGTGCATATTCGGAATCCATAGTGACCATTCCAAATTAGGACAGGCTGCTCACCCGATCTTAGGTTGTTTGAAACCGCTGTGTGCGTAGTGAAACCCTAGCTCCTGACAAAATAGGACAGGGAAACCCTACCCCAACATAGGGGTGTTTTGGCTCTCTTTACTTGCTATGTGCTTTTAGAGTGTATCTCTACAGGGAATGCATGTATTAGTTTGCAAGTTTGAGCATCAGGCCTGAGGGCACTAGTATCAGTATTTGTGAGAATCAGTTATGTCTGTGGATATTCGATTTAGTGTTTTGTGAGATGATGATTTCGGGGAACGATGATCGATAATGAGCATGCTTGTTCTACCGCACTGGTTTGATCCGCTTTTGAAAAGGTCGCTTGTTTTTCCTTTCAGTTCAGAGAGTTTCAGAATAGTCAGTGTTCCCCCTTTGCCGAGGCAAGACCTATGATGAAGCAGAATTCAGAAGAGATCGTGGTTATGACAGTCGCGTTGGGTCAAGGAATCACTCTACAAAGTGAGACCAATATTGATATGCCGCATCCACCTAGGTCGCCTGCTGCACACCCGGTTTGGACCCCTCAACTATATCAGGCTCACGAGCCTACTACATTTGAACTGATGGGGATGATAGGTGATCTCCAGAGGTCTGTGGCGGATCTCGCCTATGGAATGTCCGCTTCGCCACCAGCCGCACCATATGCCGGAGGTTTTGTACCCCAGGAGCCCCCGCTATTGGGACGGATTGTGATTGAACTTAGCCAACTGGAGATGGCCTCCAGCTATGGCAATGACGTGTCAACATTAACCCAAACCCTTGATCAGGCCGAGGCCAGAGGTAAAGACAAAATGAAGGCAGATGCCGATCCTATCGAACAACTGTTGTGGGCAGTCGAGGCTTTGAAAGCCGGGGGGATGAACAAGCAACAGATATCTGCAGTTGTGACAAAAACTGTGGAGGATGCTTTCCCCACCCCACCTGAGGGTAGTTCAAGTCACCGAGAACCGGACAGCCCGGCCATGCCGTATCAGCCTTCTTCGCTCCCAACCCTGCACCCGGGAAGGACCAGAAAGTTAAGGTAGTGCCTGCTGACCCGTTCGCTAGTGCGTCTAGCAAAAATACTCAGACTTCAAAGTACCTGCCCCGAGGGCGCAGGGTCTTCCATGCTCTCTATATGCCGTTGTCCAAGGCACTTCAGATCCTAGCCGAAAGAGGGCACCTTAAACCCTTGGGGCCTCGGCCCCTCCCGAAGAATCTCCCTGCTACACATGATGCTGCTTTTGTCAGGCGCACACCGAAAACCGGTCACGCTACCGATAATTGCTTCCGCCTCCGTCATGAGTTACAGGATTTGATCGACAACGAGGTTATCCTCCCACCCACCTCCGCCAAGTCCTTTACTACCCAGCTGTTGGATTTTGAGGACACAGATACTGCGAGTATGTAATTAGAGAGTGAACCGCCTGCAGGCAGTGCCTGGTGCATTATGGATGTGGCGTCTGGCACGCATTTTTGAGCATCTGCGAATACTAATTTTGTAAATTCTGGCTTGGGTGTCGAGTCAGTCTTTTGCTTTGTTTTGAGTCTATCTCATTGTCTTGAGTCAGTCCTTTTGCTTACGATGTAACAACGCCCGCGGGGGGCCTCGCCACAGTTCGGACTCGATTTGTGTCACGGTTCATAATCTGAACCAAAGAGTCCAAATCTGGCAAATCGTTTTGAGAAAACAGATTTTTGAAAGAAGTGCCAAACATGGACTGCTTCGCCAGATACAGAGTTGCCATCTAAATATTTTATTTTGGGGGAATTTAGGAAACCCTGACTCAGTGCCAAAGGCCACGTGTCCGTCATTACCAAAGTTGCCTCGGCTCGGGAACTTGGGTACGATCGGGGAAGGTCAGCTATGAGCACCCCCTCTCGCCCGATCCGAAGATCGGCCTCTACTAACCATGATATCCAATTTTGAAAATGTTATGTGTTCTTATTCCGGTTATTAGCCTATAATTACTATGTTATGCGCACAGCAAACAAGTATAGACCAAATCGCCTAAATTGGAACAAAACATTTCACGTTTGTTTTGAAAATGCGGATTTTGCCACTCTCAGGTGGGTTTTTAGAAAAGACGGTTTTGCCACTATCTAGTGGGCTCGAAACTCACAGTTTTCATGCATTGTTCTAATTTAAGTAATTTGACCTCCATCCACAGGCATTCAAGCAGTTATATCACATAAGTAGTTAGCCTCATGGTAATCATGCTATTATGGCAATATTCACACGCATGCGATATGCTAAAGCATAAAAGCTTACCCAGTACTCCAAGCCAAAACAAAAGCTAGTTAGTAATCAATGCATGATCCTAGCTCATGTTAAGATGGCTAATGCAACACATACAAGATGCAACTACAATAGGCTCGGCTAATCTACAATGACATGTGAAATGCTACAACTAACACGTATTCAATTTGGAATTGAAATACAGATGCAGTTAGTATGATGCGCCGAGCCCGGTGCATGCAAGACAAATGTATGGATGCACGCATGCATTACATAAGGTATGCTAATTTAAATATGCCCTAATCTACCATCATAAGCAGGTAAATAAAAGGGAAGAAAGACGTGGGGTTGGAAGACATGCACACACTCACGCACACTTATTACACAATTGGCCTCGCTCGGAGGGTCCGAATAAATATTACAGTCTGAACAAATAATACTAAATTAATTATTGCAGAATTTCTAATCTAATTAATAAATTAAATGCAAAATAGAGATGGTTGCAGCCCTGCCTCGGGATGCGCGAATGATGCATGCTTCAGTCCGTCTTGCCCGGAAAACCAGCACCATACCACTGCCGCCTCTGTTTTCACTGTCTTGCCTCTCCAAAGACTGCCAAAGTCCCAGGATACCTTCTATGCACACTGCTTCACACCATCGGCTGGATGAAATGGCCACCGGCCATGTAAAATGTCCATCGGCTTCTCATGAGGTCATCGGCCACACACCAATGGCCGGTCGGCACTCTATACTGCCGGTCGGCAGAAAAATTGCTGCAGAAGACAGTTTTTGACAGCAACAAGGACAGACAGTGTATGGCATAGAATTTTGGGCACATGTAAGCATGGCCATGTTTCCTATCATGTATGGGACTCAAGGAAGCATGGCCCTTGGTCCTTGGGCCACCAATTATGCATTTTGATGCATGATGGCCTAAGAGACCAAGATTGCAATTCAATGGAAATGCATGCAACACACAAATGAGGACCAAGACCCTATCATGTCAAAGTCAAGGGCCTCGGTGACATGAGAATTGAGATGTGTTTTGTCACTTAAAATACAAACACCTCTCATCTTTCACACTTGGTTTGACACCCCAAACCAAGTAATGCAATGCATGTTATGCAAACATGGCTCAACAATGCATCCAAAGGCTAAGAGGCAAGGCATGCCCAAATGCAATGTAACCTATCATGGCAAATATGTAATGCTAAACATGCAAGATGCAAATGCAATGCAAACAAGGACAATCTAAGCAATGGGATCATCATGCTACAACACCTAGTGAAGCAATCATGCAAGGAACATGAGACAAGCATGCAATAGTGGGCTTAAACCGTAAAGGGGCAGACCTTAATCCACCCCAAAACAGTGGCCAAAAGTGCCTAAAACCATGGACAAAACACTCAATAAGCATGCAAGTTAATGGGGCTAAAGCTAAGGCACAAAAGAGAGTACTCCACTACCACTAACAAGACCATCCATGGCATGAACCAAGCAACCAAAAACAGATGTTTAGCATGCAAAACAACCCCCAAAACCCCTGATATGGCAGCCCAAATGCCTTAAACATGCAAGCATGCACAATGTCCATTTCAAAGCACAAGAGACCAATATTTCAAAGCATGAAAGACATGACAAATTGAGACATATAAGCATGGAATGGGGACTGAAATAGCATATTGAATGATTCCAAATCACCTAAATAGCCTAACCAATGCATGTTCATGGATCACATACTCAAGGCTTACAAGCCATAATGCAAAGCAACTTCATCAAGTATGCCAAACATGGCAAAATTAGTGGCCAACAGACCTAAAACATGACAAAACAACACTAATACCTTCATGAAGCTAGGCTAATACATACAAGAATCATGGCGTAAACACAAGATGCATTTCTATGCCAAATAGAGAAATGCAAAGCAAGTATAACATGCATTAAAGAGGCTAACAAACCCACATGAGACAGGGGTAAAACATGCTCCAAAACATCCAAATAAACTCTGAAATGAAGCCACACAAGACTATACATGCATGCTACCTTTATGAACCAAAAGACAAGCAAATGAGGCAATGAAGGGAGAGGGGTGTCCCTCCCCTATACAAGACTTCAAACCATCTTCTTCACCACTGAAAATCCACTGGATTTCAGTGGTGAGAAGGCTAATACAACAAAGTAAACAAGGTTTAAGGAAAAGGCACCAAAAGGGGCCAAAAGAGGCCTAAGAGGGGGATTTCGACCCCCAATGCCAAAACACCCTTAATGAACGTTCTAAAGCATGAAAATACAAGGCTTTTTTATGTTATACACAAAGTTCAAATCAGCATGCAAGATAGGTAAAAAGTTGTTGCAAAAATGGGAAAACTAAAGCAAAAGTCTCACCCTTGAAGAACACTTCAAGAACAGGTGCTCCAGCCACCCTCCAATGATCAAAATTAGTCCAAAACCTCAACAAACAACCCTCAATGTCCCTCAATCTCGAGCTAAGGTGTGATAGTGTGTGTGTTAGTGCAAAAGTAAGGTAGAACTACACTTTTAGGCCTAGAAACACACACAAAAGAGAAGAGAGAGAGGAATCTAGAGAGAGAGGATGTATCTAACAGATATATAGATATAAGCTCTGGTTTTTTGTTCAAAAATGGCTAACCCCTTTGCAAAGGGAGAGGCATGATGCTTATATAGGCAAAACAAAGCCAAGAAACTTAATGGCTAAGCTAAAGAGAAAGGGTCAAGGGGTGCAAAGGGGTCTTGGCTTCTTGGAGAAGCTAAGGCAGCTGGCCAAGCTTCCCTAAGAAGCTTGGCCAAAAGGGGTCAACCTTCTAGAAGGTTAGGGGGTTCAAAGGCTCACAAGAGTCATCCCTGCGCATGGGGAGTGGTGTTGGTGCATTCCAGCTGGCACAGCTGGCATGCACTATGCCGCAAGGGGTGCAGAAGGGTCATCGGCTAACCAAATAGGTCATCGGCACAATAAAGTGCCGGTCGGCCAAACATAGTGCCGACCGGCCATTGTTTTTAAGAAATCATGGCCAGCGGCACACATATGCAACCGGTGATGGTAGGGGAGGACCGGTGGGGTGTGGGGATGGCCAACAAGCCATTCCCTGCCCTTCAAGGCAAAAACACAGGTGCTTGGTGCCAAAACCATACACGAAGCAGTCGAGTCAGGAGGTCCTGAGGCATGGCGCGTAGCCGAGACCTCCGAGAACTCGAGACGAACACAAACAAAGGTGATCACTGAGTGTTCAATCAGTGACGTCCAAGTTTTGAGGACGGTCAAAAATGGGGTGTCTACAGTTGCCCCTCTTTGACAGAACTCGAAAGTCATAACAATGATGGGAGTGAATGTCAAAGCCCAGAGACGACCCATTTTTGACAAGGCCGAAGACTTGGACAAACATCCAAGACGAACAAGATATGCGCCCGAAGGCAGAGGCAAAATGCAAAACGATGCACGAAGCTGAGCATAACTCATGATCATGCAAAGAAAGTCAGAACGGCTAATACATGCAATGCTTTAAGCTACCATACACCAAACTACACTACAATGCAGAAAGGATGTAAGAGAATTATGCGATTCTCGAGACGTCTCACGCGGAGGATACAATACCTGTCTGGTTCGCCCGGTTCTACCGACCGCAAATGAACCGTACATACAATATCGTGCCTGCAAAGGAAACAAACTTAACAGGTATGATTGTATTAGTAACATGCACATAATGTACTTGAAAATGCGTAACAACGCAAAGTAAGTGGGAAGCATAACAATGCTGTGAAGGCACAGACATGTAAGTGGAGCATGCGGTCTACGCAGGCAATGAAATTGGACACGAGCTTGTGGTTTACGCAAGCAATGAGATTGATTACAAACATGCGGTCTACGCAAGTAGTGTAATTAATTATAAGGCATGCGGTCTACGCAAGTAAAGCGTGCGGTCTACGCAAGTAATGATAAAACATGCGGTCTACGCAAGTAAAGCATGCGGTCTACGCAAGTAATGTTAAAACATGCGGTCTACGCAAGTAAAGCATGCCGTCTACGCAAGTAAGGCATGCGGTCTACGCAAGTAAAGCATGCGGTCTATGCAAGTAATGAGAAATTATGCGGTCGACGCAAGCAATGCATATAGAAACTCGAGGTGTGTAATGCGAAGCACTGCAACACCATACAATTGAAGCATGTTATGGAGCTCGCAAGATGCAAAAGGATACGGGAAGGGATGTTCCTCGCACATACGGAGTGTCGCTCAAAAAAAGATATGGCCCAAGGTCAACTCGAAGGTCTGCTAATGTTTTAAAAGTGCACTTCTTCGCACTATCTTGAATAATGAAGGTGCCAAACCATGTAGTTGACCCTGAACAAGGGCGCAGGTGGTGCATCAATCTCGAGAAAAAAGGAGAGGGTTGTCAATAGCAATCCGAATACTCTGCTGCCCTACTTTCCTTCTGCTTTACTTTTCCTTTTTTACTGGTAGTTTAAGCACATTGCACTGCCTCAAGCAGGTTTGTTTATCATCGTTTTTCAAAACTGTGTATTTCTTTGCAAAACACATGACGGGAATGAAATTGCTATTTGATTCAAAAGATGTTACATTTGCACATTCTATGCATCGCATCGCAAGGCATCACATGACAATGTGAATGATACTGAAATTCATTTGAAATTTAGCGCTTGCATCGTAATAATCAGGTAGCGAACCGACTTACAACTCAATAAGCAAAAACGAGGGAACACGAAAAGCTAACTAAGTGCGAGTAAAACTCGATAAGCAACACGAAGACTTAAAGAGAGTGAAATACAACTCGATAAACAAATGTACAGCAACTCGATAAGCAAATGGGCGTGACTCCTCGAGAATTGATCATCGGAAGGCATCGAAAATGGTGGGATTCCACAACCTCTGAGCATAAACAACTCAGGGAACCAAAGGGAAGACCACCGGCCCTAGAGAAGAGCCACCGGCCATGAGGAATCTCTACCGGCCAAAAGTGATGGCCGGTCGGCAATCTATTTGGCCGGTCGGCCAAGAATGGAAGGAACCAGCAGAATGCTGACACCTGTCCTCCATTCAACCTTATCCCCTACAAAAGGCCCCAGCTTCGTAGTTTTTCCTCATTTCCACACTGATTTACTCCAAATGGAAGAATTTCTTGCCCAAAATCTTGCAACTTGGATTAACAACTTGGATGGCTCGGAAAAGCTAAATTTCCGGGGTTTCGGCATAAACACACTATTCACTTTGGGTCGTACCTCGCTGCACTTTCTGTTTCTCCATGCCGCGGCAAGGTTTTGGAATCCGGTGACACACGTCTTTAGCTTTGGCGGGCAAAAGGTATGTCCCACCTTTGAGGATTTTCAAGTTTTAATGGAGTCTAAGTGCAATGAAGAGATCCTGCCCCAACCCCGTTTTGGCCATGCCCAAGCCTTAGGACAAATGTGTGGCTTCTCCGTACCTGATGCTCGATCTCTGATTTGTGACGGAATACTGGACATTCCGAGTTTGGTTTGCTGTTTTTCTGAGACTAGTGACCGCGGTGACTGTCATTGGCAAGGTTTTCGGCAACACGCACTTTGTTTGTATATGTTATCTCATTTCCTACTCGCCTCAGGTTCTGGAGGATCTAGCGTCCAATTGATTGAAGTTGCCCAAGGTTTGAAAGAAGGAAAGAGTTGCATTATCATGACTCTGGCTGAGACGTTGATGGGTTTGGATGCTTTCTATCGTTGCGAAGCAACCAAATTTGCGGGGAGTCCATTACTACTGCAGGTAAAGTTTCCCACCCAATCTCTCACATGTATTGCTCACGTCACTCGGCTCTCAAGCTCGATTTTCTCACAGAACCCTTTTCTCACTTTTCTCTCATCGTACATCTCTCTATTCTTCAATCTCTCATTTTTTTATCCCTCCCCAGATATGGTTGATGGACAAGTTGCAGGTTGTGGACTCTTGCCCAACATACTCAGCCCGTGGTTACTTCTTCAGGCGACGCCTAGTCGATGCCCTTGATGAGGGTTGGTGGTTCACCTGCATGTGTAACTTGTCCGCGGATCTCATTGCTTGGCGGTGTCCTTGGCTCAATCTACCGGCAATGAGCTACAATATGACTCGCCAATCTGGGATTCAGCTGATTGGCTTGACTCACTATGTCTTCTATTTTCCGTTTCGGATCCGTCGTCAATTTGGTCATGACCAGACTTGTCCACCAGAAGAGATAGAGTACCCAGCCGCATTCCCGATCCGGGGTGCACAGCTTGCCCGATATGCTACAACATGGGGAACCAGAGAGCTCCTGGCCCCTGCTCCCATTTTCAATTGCACTTTGTCTGATGAGTGTTGGGATTGGCTCAATGAAGAGGCGCAGAATGGGCCTAGATTGTTATCTGAGACTTTGACCAGCTCTGGGAGGGCGCGCAGGAGCACCTGACTTGACTATACCCCGGGTTTATTGCCTTATTAGAACTGTCAAGTTTTTCCTTATGATTGTAATAAAAAGCAACTTCAATTGTATGCAAGAGCAGGAGAACTCTGTATTGAAATCAATGAAATTGAAGATTGTGGCACTGAAAATTTTCCGCTTTGGTCCAAAAATGGTCTTAGTTGTAAAAAAATTAATTTGAACAAAGTCAACTTTTTTTAAAACTTTTCAAAACCATTTTCGATATGAATCAGAACTGAACATGCCTGAAATTTGTCACTGAGATGCACAATCCCAAATCCCGGTAACTAGAAAGTTGCCCCTAGTCTGAATAGCACCGCAGCGCTACACGGCAACGAAAAGTTGCCCCTAGTCTGAAAAGCACTGCACCGGAGACCACGATGAATGCTGATGGACAAAGATGACTGAAATGATCAAATGGACAAAGTTGATCGGGGAAAAGTTTGTGGCTGAACTTCAGGATGAAGCTGCCTACGTATCCCAAAGATGGGAATCAAGCCTTACGTAGTTCGGCTAAGGTTCACTCGAGTATTTTCACTTCTCCTTTTACGCTTTAACTTTTGCCAAGGCCGCCCTTTGCGGGTTTTCAACCTTGCGAGCTCAGTTTTTCTAATTTTTTTTTTTTTTTTTTTTTTGCTCTAACTTTTGCCTAGATCGCCCATTCGGGTTTTCGGCCTAGCGAGCCTCTCAAGGGTAATATTTCTTCAACTTGTCCATGTTGATCGATTGTGAGAACTCCAAGCCATCTAGGTCCATCAGAACCACAGCTCCACCCGACCAGATAGCTTTGATAATGTAGGGACCAGTCCAATTGGGTCTGAATTTGCCCCTTGGGTCATGGATGGGAGCTCGGTTGTCTTTGAGCACCAAATCTCCTTCTTTTAGGTTCCTGGGCTTAACCTTTTTGTTGAAAGCCAGGCGATTCTCATACCGATAACCTGAACATGATCTGATGCTTTCTCTTCTCGTCGAAAAGCATGAGCTCCTCGAACCTGCTCTGCTGCCAATCTGCTTCGGCTATTTGGCACTCAGCCAATACTCGTAACGACGGAACCTCGATCTCGATTGGTAGGACGGCTTCCATCCCATAGACTAATGAATACGGGGTAGCCCCAGTAGAAGTTCTAATCGAAGTCCGGTAGCCCCACAGAGCGAACGGCAACTTATCTGGCCAATCTCGGTAGGTTTCCACCATCTTCCGTAGTATGTGTTTGATGTTCTTGTTGGCGGCCTCAACTGCTCCGTTGGTCTGCAACCGGTATGTGGAAGACTTATGAAAAGCCACATTGTACTTCTCCAACAAATCAATCACCTCCTTCTTGAAGTGGGAGCCATTATCTGAAATAATCTCGTTCGGGACCCCATAGCGGCAGATAATGTTATTCCTGATAAACTTCGCGACATGTGAAGCCTTCAACACCGCATAAGATTGGGCCTCAACCCATTTTGTAAAATAATCTATCGCGACGAGGATGGACTCATGCCCATTCGACCCCTTTGGAGTAACGCCCCAATCACATCGATTCCCCATACTGAGAATGGCCATTGCGAAGTCATGTTGTATAGCTTTGACGGCGGGATGTTCATGCGGTTTGCATGGATCTGGCATTTATGGCATCGTCGAACAAAGCCAATACAATCCTCCTCTATGGTGGACCAATAATAACCCTGTCTGAGGATCTTCCGTGCCAGCATTACCCCATTCATATGTGCACCACATTCTCCTCCGTGGATGGCCTCCATCAGGCGCTTCAACTCCTCAGCTTCTACACACAGCTCGTGCATTCCCAGATGACCTCTCTTGTACAGCTTACCCTCGCAGATGATGAACTAAACAGCCATTCTTCTGATGGCTCTTTTATCTTTGGCATTTGCCCTTGGTGGATACGTCTCCTTTTCCAAGAAGTTCCATATGTCATAATACCAGGGGTTCTCATCCTGAACTTCGTCTATGGCGGAAATCGACTCATATGCTGGCACAAACTTCTGGTCAATGATGATCGGACGCATCCGGACTCCGGACGGGATGTCTATCATGGAAGATAGAGTTGCTAGTGAATCCGCAAACCTGTTGTTCTCTCTTACTAGATGGGTGAAGTTCAGTTTTTCAAACCGAGGAATTAACAAATCCAAGGTCTGGTGGTAAATTATCATTTTTTCTTCTTTGACCTTCCAATCTCCTTTTGCTTGAGATACAACAAGGTTGGAGTCCCCGATAATGTCCAATCGTTTTGCCCCTAGTTCTAGAGCTGCTTCCAAACCAGCAATACATGCCTCGTATTCCGCTTCGTTGTTTGAGACTTTGAACTGGAGCTTGAATGCTAGAGGGATACGGGAATTGTCGGGCGCTATCAGCAACACTTCTATTCCATACCCATACTGGTTTGATGCTCCGTCAAAGTACATTGTCCAAGTTTCGTCTTCGACATACAAAATGGCTTCATCTGGGAATAGATACTCAACTGCTTCATCCCCATCAACCGGGTGGTCGGCAAGGAACTCCGCTACTGCTCTCCCTTTTACGGACTTGCGCGTCACATACTTTAGATCAAATTCGGAAAGCAACAGCAGCCAACGAGCTAGCCTACCCGTAAGTGCCGGTTCCTCGAAAAGATATTTGATAGGATCGAGTCGTGAAACCAGCATTACGAAGTGAGCTAACAGGTAGTGCCGCAGCTTCCTAGTAGCCCATACCAAAGCTAAGCAAGCTTTCTCCAGCGGAGTGTAGCGGGTCTCGTAATCCAGCATCTTCTTGCTCAAATAGTAGATGGCTCTCTCCACCTTATCCTCTGATTCTTGTGCGAGCATATAGCCCATTGTAGTCTCAGTTACCGAAAGGTACAATATCAACGGTTTCCCTGGCTCCGGTGGTGACAACACGGATGGGTTTTGTAAATATTCTTTGATCTGTTAGAAAGCTGCTTGACATCGGCTGTCCCACTGGAATTTCTTTCCTTTCTTCAGGAGACCAAAAAGTGGTTCACAAGTTAAGGTTAATTTGGAAATAAACCGTCTTATGAATTGCACTTTACCCAAAAAGGCTCGCACCTCTTTTTCAGTCATTGGTGGTGGCATTTCTAAGATGGCCTTGATTTTGGAAGGGTCGACTTCGATGCCCCTCTGCGTAATCAGAAACCCTAGCATTTTTCCCGCTGTGACACCGAATGTGCATTTCTGAGGATTCAACCGCAGCCGAAATTCTCTGATCCTTTGGAAAAACTTTTGCAAGGCGGTGTAGTGACCTTCTCTTTCTTTGGATTTGACAATCATGTCGTCTACGTACACCTCAACCTCTTTATGGATCATATCATGCAATATTGTGGTCGCTGCCCATTGATAAGTAGCCCCGGCATTCTTCAACCCAAATGGCATTACTCTGTAGCAGTATGTACCCCACGGGGTGGTGAATGCAGTCTTTTCCCGATCTTCGGGTGCCATTACTATCTGATTATAGCCTGAGAAGCCATCCATAAATGAAAGCAAAGCATGCCCCGCTGTGAAATCTACCAACTCATCAATATGTGGCAAGGGAAAGTCGTCCTTCGGACTGGCTCTATTCAAATCCCTAAAGTGTACACATACCCGAATTCTGCCATCCTTCTTCGGTACTGGAACAATGTTGGCCAGCCAAGTCGGGTATTTGGATACCAGCAGGAAGCCTGCGTTGATTTGGTTGGTGACCTCTTCCTTGATCTTAATGGCCCAATCAGGGCGGATCCTTCTGAGTTTCTGTTTGACAGGTCGGGTCTCGGGATCGAGAGGGATCCGGCGCTGTACAATCTCAGGATCGATTCCAGGCATGTCTTCGTAGGACCACGCGAAAACATCTTTGAAATCTTTTAATAAAGCGACTAAGCGCTCACGCTCCTCTGAAGACAACGTGGACCCGATCTGGACCAGCCGCGGGTCCTTCTCAGTACCAACATTCACACTAATGATTTCATTAACTAAAGGTTTGACAAATCTCTCCTGCTCTTGTTCAATTAAACGTTGTAAAACTGGAGGAATTTCGTCCTCGTCGTTTTTATCAAAATTTTGAAAGTCCTGATTTAAGCAATAAATCAAAGGCACAGAAAAGTACTCGGAAACCACATTCATATCATTCTCATTATGTACTTCCAAACCGTCCGATTCTTCTGTTACAACAGACTCAAAAGAGAAAGAAAAAGACGACCGACAGACTGCAGCATCCGTTATCACCCCAGAATACCAGACTCAGACTTCCGAGCCGAACTGATTCCGACTCAACAGATTCGGAGGAATCAGATTCCGGCTCACTACCTGACCCGATGCTGCTCGACAAAAATCCTTCCTCGTACTGCCAGGTGAGGGAGGGTACGATGGATGCATCTAAAATGGTTGATGGTAGGCCCGCAGCTGTTTCATTCCCAATCATGGACACCGAGGAGTTATCCCTCAAGCACAACTGGTCGATCGAAGGATCTGAAAGTAGACACGCCAGTGCTACCCCCATTTCAAGTTCGGCGTCCTCAGACTCCACTTTCCTGTTCTGTTCATCCTCAATTGTTGGTCTGGCTCGCTTTCAAGAACATCATCCCGTAATCAGAGGTCAAAGAAAATCTCGAACCCTGGTACACGCTTCCTCTCCGCGTTTAACCATGGCTCTGGGAAGCCACAGAACGGAAAATCTTCCCCCTCCCGGACGAAGGGTCCGTTTAGGGTGCCCTGGATGGGCCGATGCATCAACTCAAAGGGTTTCCCTATCTGTTTCGCCCTGGCTCTCCCAGCCATCTCCTTTCCTTTCCTTGCCCAATCGTCCTTGGTGGGCAGATAACCCAAGCCAAAGGTATGGGAATTGTGTGGCACTTCGGCCAATGCTGCAACGCCCTTGCAGCCGCTCTTTCCTAATCCCATCCCGGGGATATGTTGGAGCTTGTTCATGAGATACACTGCTTGGGCACTGACATAGATCCCTTCATTAGCAGCCATGATGTTCTGTACAACCTGAGCCTCAGCCAAGGTAAAACCCGATATGAACACATCCTCCATGCCATGCTCGATTTCCAGAACAGGCGTGGATACTTCCGGTGGCGGATGGATTGATGAATTCCCGAAAACAATGGCCACTCCCTTCCCGTAGGGGTATTTCACCATTTGATGCAAAGTGGATGACACCGCCTTTACCTGATGCAGCCACGGCCGCCCCAAAAGCAAGTTGAAAGTTGCAGGCACTTCCAAGACATGGAAATCTATCTCATGCTGTCCCGGCCCAACTTTAGTCTGAACTTTAACTGTTCCCATCACTTCCCTACTTGTATTGTCATACGCCCGGATGACTTGGGCTGTTGGTACAAAATCTGCGACTTTCAAGCCAATTACAAACGCCGTCCTTGCCGGGCAGACGTTGATGGCGGATCCGGTACCGACGAGAACCACCGGTATCCATTTATTCTTACATTCCACATAAATGTAGAGGAGTTTATTATGCTCTGCCCCCTCGGGTGGCAATTCCTTGTCGGAAAAAGTCAGCGTCGGGTAGCTCTCCCCGGAAAGACCAATCCCACCAGCTGCTCTGGCGTGGTTTCTATTGAAAGCTTTGCTTTGTCCATGGCTGATAAGACAACCTCTCTATGCACCCGTGATGCCATGAGCAGTCCCCATATAGAGATGTCTGCTTGTATCTTTTTAAGCTGTTTGAGTACAGCCTCCTCTTCAAGTTGCTTCTCCTTTTGCTTCTCAAACTCTCTATCCTTCCCCGAGGCCTCTGGTTGATCTAGGTGTGGAGGTTTGAAATACCGCCCACTCCGCGTCATATGGTCAACCTCTCCAAGGTACCAGGTGTTATCGAGTTGGTTGTTTCCCCAATCTTCATCTGTGTGGGCAAGACATAGGTCCTCATCTTCCCACCACATTCCATCAGCTGTTGACAAACATCTGTCCGGCTCTGGTATGGCTGTTCTTGTACTCGCAGCACCTTCTATCCAGATGTTCGCGGCATTCTCAGTTTCTGTGCACACAGCAGTTTCAGTCCCCATATGGGCCTTTGCCTTCCTGATTCTCTCGGAGTCTTCGAATTTTTCCTGTTCTAGGTGTGTTAATGCAACCGACTGTTCAGTTATTCCCGTATTCGAAATGCTCCAATCCTGAGCGAAATTCTTGACACTGGCGCTCTCCGGTGATGCACTCTGTTCTTCGACCTTTCCAGCTGTTACTAACATTCTCGCCCTTGCTGGGCCCCGTTCTAGCTAGAATTCTTCTACCACATCTGGTTGATCGTCTAACCATCCTGTAGCCTCTGTTGACTCCTCATAATCATACCAGTTGACTGCCACATCCCCTGGATCTTGATCGCTGTAAAGTCGGAGATTGGCAAGGTCCTCTTCCATAGTTGTAAAATCATCTGTTCCCTGTCCCAGACTATCCCCTTAGATTACACACAGTTCTCCTCCTGCTGGAAATTCCACATCTGGCGCATCCTGGCCAATCAATGAAATGTAGTCACCCGGACTATACGTTTTCTCAACACAACTTCTAGATCCTGCAGACTCTGGCCCAACAATCCTCTTCTCCTTTGGAACCTCCTCTCTCTTGTCTTCGACAGTCACCACCGTCGGTTTAGGTTGGGTTATGGAGATGTCCATCATGCACAAATCGGTGCAATCGGGAAGGAACACCTCCGGCTTAGGCAGGTGGGAAGGTGTGATATAGATACTAGGATCGTAGGACACGACCCTAGCATGGATGAAATTGATTCTTTTGGGTGGTGGAGCTTCGTTATGTGCGGGGAGGGGATTTGTAGTAACGTTGGGTTTTTCGGGAGGCAAGATCACCCCGTTATCGATGAGATCTTGAATCTCATGACGTAATCGGAAGCACAGATCGGTGTCATGACCATGCTGTTGGTGAAATGCACAATACTTGGTTGGGTTGTGGGTAGCGGGGAGTCTTTCTGGTAAGGGCCGCGACTCTGGGGGCTTCAAGTGCCCTTTTCTGATTAAAACCCCCAGAGCTTTGGACAGGGGCATATAAAGTGGAGCGAAAGGTTCCGTATTTTTTGGGTGGGTATTTGGTACATTGGTGGGTTGCTTCCGGACGCACCGGAGAATGGTACAGCTGCCGTGGTTCTCGGAAGGGGGTTGGTGGTGACCATGCTCACTTCGGAGGCTCTTGTAGTTGTGGTGCCGCTCGGGCCCGTATTAGTGTTGCGGTTGAAAGTCCTTCGGGGCTGCTCCCGGTCATTGTCAATTAAGCGTTGCTTCAAGGCATCCTCAATCTGCACCCCCATTTCATGCAGGTCAGAAAAAGTAGGAAAGGGAAGTACGATCATCTTTTGCATCAACTTCGGTTGAAGATTGCACACAATCATTCGAATCTGATCTTTGTCTGTAGGTCTTAAGGTCATCATCGAAGCCTTGGCCCTCCATCTGGTTACGAATTCTAAGAAACTCTCTTTAGGTTCCTGTCTTGTTGTCTCGAGATCACGGGTTGTAATCTCGATTTGTGTATTGTATGAGTACTGTGCAATGAAGGCCTCAGCCATCTCGTCCCAGTTTCTCTTGACATCATCTTCTAACTCGGCATACCATATGGCCGCCACACCTGACAAGGTCCGACCGAACAAAGACATACTGAGGCCCATCGGCCTTAGGACATCTGAAAACAGTCTCAGGTGCACCATGGGGTCCCCGGACCCGTCAAATCGATCAATATGGGGCATTTTAAATGCATGGCAGGCGTTACCGTGTCAGTGTAGCCATCTTCAATATCGGGGATGGTCTTGGCCCCTTGGGATCTCTTAAACAGCTTTTCAAGCTTGTTCAACTTTAGAGCGGTGGGATCTGTCTCAAACTCAAAGGGAGAGTCTAGTAAGTTGGTGGGTGTCTTTGATAGTTGAGGTTGGATTTGGGGGAGGATCGGGGGTGGAGGTGGCCCTGTGGGAAGTTCTGTATCATTCTGAGCATTGGCCGTCTCCTCGAGGTTTGGAACTCCTGGTGGGGGAGGAACTTGTTGCGAAGCGGAGGCTCCGCTTCTTCTTTGTAACGACAATTAACTCGCTTGTTCATTCATAACCGTGGCTGTTGCTTGGCAAACTCTTTGTCATGACAAGATCCTCTTGCATCATTTTCATGCTCACAGGGCGCACCATCTCTTCTAAACTAGCCATACTGTTCTGCTCTAACTGAGTTATCGGTGTATGTTCCCTTTCTGTGAGAGGAGCGGAGTCCTGATCTCTACTGTACACGGGTGGGGTGGACAAAGCCCTCTGACTTGGCTTCTTTGTGATGTCCTCTGCCTGTCCTCGTCTAGTAACCGGGGTAGAGAGTAGTACATCGTTGTTCTGTCCACCGGATCCTCGGATGGAGTCGGCGACCTCTAGTCGAGTGCTTGGGGAATGTCTCTTGGGTCAAGCAATTGTGCTCAACTACCTAGTAAAAAGATAAATAAAGCGTATAAATAAGCATAACGGACAAAGATAACGGACATAAAATAAACATACAACACACGGTTGGATATCATAACACACTGCTAGTGAACTGGATACACTGTTCCTCAAATCGATCATCTTGTTTACAATCATTGCCCCAAGTGCAGACGGATACCCACAGATAACTGATTCCCCAAAATACTGACTGATGCCCGCAAGCCTGATGCCTAGCCTTGCAAACTGGTACATGCATTCCTTGTAGAGATACACTCTAAAAGCACATAGCATGTAAGAGAGGACCAAAACACCCCTATGTTAGGGTAGGATTTCCCTGTCCTATTTTGTAAGGAGCTAGGGTTTCACTACGCACGCAACGGTTTCAAACAACCTATATCGGGTAAGCGACCTGTCCTAATTTGGAATGGTCACTATGGATTCCGAATATGCACTAGGTCGAATGGTCGAAAAAGGGTGCCCCGGTAAAACCGGGGTTTGTGTTCTATCTTGGCAAAGCCCGCGAACCGTCACCTTATGGTCATGCCTTGACAAGACAAGCCTCCGGCAAACCGCTCAGGAATAGCAGATGGCCAACACGGTGTCCTAGGCGCACCAATGCACATGCAATGCAAAGAAACATATAAGTGTAGTCAAAACAGGATATCACGAATTCGAGTCAAGTTCTCTAATTCCCCAGCAGAGTCGCCAGAAACTGTAACAACGCCCGCGGGGGGCCTCGCCACAGTTCGGACTCGATTTGTGTCACAGTTCGTAATCTGAACCAAAGAGTCCAAATCTGGCAAATCGTTTTGAGAAAACAGATTTTTGAAAGAAGTGCTAAACATTGACTGTTTCGCCAGATACAGAGTCGCCACCTAAATGTTTTATTTTGGGGGAATTTAGGAAACCCTGACTCGGTGCCAAAGGCCACGTGTCCGTCATCACCAAAGTTGCCTCGGCTCGGAAACTTGGGTACGATCGGGGAAGGTCAGCTATGAGCACCCCCTCTCGCCCGATCCGAAGATCGGCCTCTACTAACCATGATATCCAATTTTGAAAACGTTATGTGTTCTTATTCCGGTTATTAGCCTATAATTACTATGTTATGTGCACAGCAAACAAGTATAGACCAAATCGCCTAAATTGGAACAAAACATTTCACGTTTGTTTTGAAAACGGTTTGCTACTCATAAGTAGGCTAAAATGCGGATTTTGCCACTCTCAGGTGGGTTTTTAGAAAAGACGGTTTTGCCACTATCTAGTGGGCTCGAAACTCACAGTTTTCATGTATTGTTCTAATTTAAGTAATTTGACCTCTATCCACAGGCATTCAAGCAGTTATATCACATAAGCAGCTAGCCTCATGGTAATCATGCTATTATGGCAATATTCACACGCATGCGATGTGCTAAAGCATAAAAGCTTACCCAGTACTCCAAGCCAAAACAAAAGCTAGTTAGTAATCAATGCATGATCCTAGCTCTTGTTAAGATGGCTAATGCAACACATACAAGATGCAACTACAATAGGCTCCGCTAATCTACAATGACATGTGAAATGCTACAACTAACACGTATTCAATTTGGAATTGAAATACAGATGCAGTTAGTATGATGCGCCGAGCCCGGTGCATGCAAGACAAATGTATGGATACACGCATGCATTACATAAGGTATGCTAATTTAAATATGCCCTAATCTACCATCATAAGCAGGTAAATAAAAGGGAAGTAAGACGTGGGGTTGGAAGACATGCACACACTCACGCACACTTATTACACAATTGCCCTCGCTCGGAGGGTGCGAATAAATATTACAGTCCGAACAAATAATACTAAATTAATTATTGCAGAATTTCTAATCTAATTAATAAATTAAATGCAAAATAGAGATGGCCGCAGCCCTGCCTCGGGATGCGCGAATGATGCATGCTTCAGTCCGTCTTGCCTGAAAAACCCGCACCATACCACTGCCGCCTCTGTTTTCACTGTCCTGCCTCTCCAAAGACTGCCAAAGTCCCAGGATACCTTCTATGCACACTGCTTCACACCATCGGCTGGATGAAATGGCCACCGGCCATGTAAAATGTCTATCGGTTTCTCATGAGGTCATCGGCCACACACCAATGGCCGGTCGGCACTCTATCTATCTTGGGTCGCCGAAAAAAAAATTGCTGCAGAAGACAGTTTTTGACAGCAACAAGGACAGAAGTGTATGGCATGGAATTTTGGGCACATGTAAGCATGGCCATGTTTCCTATCATGTATGGGACTCAAGGAAGCATGGCCCTTGGTCCTTGGGCCACCAATTATGCATTTTGATGCATGATGGCCTAAGAGACCAAGATTGCAATTCAATGGAAATGCATGCAACACACAAATGAGGACCAAGACCCTATCCTGTCAAAGTCAAGGGCCTTGGTGACATGAGAATTGAGATGTGTTTTGTCACTTAAAATACAAACACCTCTCATCTCTCACACTTGGTTTGACACCCCAAACCAAGTAATGCAATGCATGTTATGCAAACATGGCTCAACAATGCATCCTAAGGCTAAGAGGCAAGGCATGCCCAAATGCAATGTAACCTATCATGGCAAATATGTAATGCTAAACATGCAAGATGCAAATGCAATGCAAACAAGGACAATCTAAGCAATGGGATCATCATGCTACAACACCTAGTGAAGCAATCATGCAAGGAACATGAGACAAGCGTGCAATAGTGGGCTTAAACCGTAAAGGGGCAGACCTCAATCCACCCCAAAACAGTGGCCAAAAGTGCCTAAAACCATGGACAAAACACTCAATAAGCATGCAAGTTAATGGGGCTAAAGCTAAGGCACAAAAGAGGGTACTCCAATACCACTAACAAGACCACCCATGGCATGAACCAAGCAACCAAAAACAGATGTTTAGCATGCAAAACAACCCCCAAAACCCCTGATATGGCAGCCTAAATGCCTTAAACATGCAAGCATGCACAATGTCCATTTCAAAGCACAAGAGACCAATATTTCAAAGCATGAAAGACATGACAAATGGAGACATATAAGCATGGCATGGGGACTGAAATAGCATATTGAATGATTCCAAATCACCTAAATAGCCTAACCAATGCATGTTCATGGGTGCCCGAGAGCTACTCCCGATATGAGCACGCCCCGCCCTAGCACGGGGATGTCCAGTGTCTCCACGCCCTCCTCGAGCAAGAATAGAGGGCCCAGCTGGAGCACCACCCACCGGAGGGATCTGGAAAGGAGGCTGAAAAGCATAAAAGGCAAATGCATCAGTACAGTGCAAGCAATGTATCAGTGCAGAATACAATGTATGAGTACAGTGTGAGCAGTGAATCAGTGCAGAATACAGTGTATGAGTACAGTGTGTGAACGTCGTGAGCAATGTATCAATGCAGAATGCAGTGTATAAGTACAGTGTGTGAATACAGTGTATGAATGCTATGAACAGCTTATCAGGTGTTGTGTTGTGTGTCAGATTATGCCAATCAGTTTATGTATGGTTTGAGACTGTGGTCAGAAAGGACATGCCGGAATACTGTAAAGGGCCAGGAGGTCGAAGGTATGCTGTAGCATCCCCATCATGGAGGTATTCAGCTCCAGAGACTGCCGGGTGTACTCGGAGGAAGCCTGTAAAAAATATATATGCATCAGTATTCTACGGGATATCAAATAAACTGAAATGAAATAACAATACAAGATGCGAAATGAAGTAATACATACCGGAGGCAAGTCAGGGACACCGACCAACTCGTGATCAACCAGGGAAGAAACAAAGGGGATCTGGTAGGTCACCCTACCCCTTCATGTCGATGAAGTGGGCGAGGCAGCAGCGCCAGTCCCGCCTCTATGAACTCCGCCCACGGACTCGAGCCTCCTCAACGCCTCGCTCCAAGCTTGGCTGCTGGCCTCTCCCTCCCAGCTCGGCGATCACCGCCCAAGGGTCGCATGATGTAGGTCCGGACGTACTCGGCATAGTCGCCCTCGTCTCTGTGACGCTCCGCGCCCCAGCCAGTGGTGTACTCCCTCAGGTGTGCGAGGCAAAGCCTCTCTGTATGCCTCATATATGTAGGAGGCGGACCCGTAACTATCTGCTCCATAAACCAGTGCGATGTAAGAAGCGCTCCCAGTACCAAGCTCGGCAGCATCGCCTCCAAGAATCCGAGAGGCGGTCTCTCAGCACTCTCATAGTGATCTCTCACCACGGCCGGCAACGGAGCCCAAGGCTGCCAAGTGATCTGCGGGTACAATTGCAATTTGTTATATGTTTATCATCGAAAGTACAGTGCTATGCGAAGCTTAAGCAAACTCTACAGTTGAACATACCTCCGCGGCAGTGATGGTGTCGAAGTAGCGGCGGAAGAAGATAAAAGACTCCCGGGGTCTCCGCACACACCGTATGTCAAAGCGATGAGAAAAGGGGACGTCGAGCGAGATCTCCACATCGCATCGGGCAAGCTCGGAAAGTAGGCGAGACCCACAATCGGCAGTAATGTCGATCAAGATGACTATCGAGAAAGCGTATCTGAATAAAGCGCGAAATGGCAGAGCCGTATGTTGTGCAGTGTATTGTGCAAAAGTGTAGCAGTCTTATGGTCGATTACAACAAGCGTAGTATAT
The DNA here is from genome assembly GCA_025200525.1 of Camellia lanceoleosa. Classification (NCBI taxonomy): domain Eukaryota; kingdom Viridiplantae; phylum Streptophyta; class Magnoliopsida; order Ericales; family Theaceae; genus Camellia; species Camellia lanceoleosa. The sequence continues at coordinate 179,313,437 of CM045765.1, read as the reverse complement.
GTGTGTGCTGCGTGTGCAGTATATAGTCAGTAAGAGGCAAACCGTGGTGTGTGCAATGTACAGAATACAGAAAATGTAAAGCAGAAAGTAGAAATGTAAAAGGGGAAGAAGATGTACCTCCCAAGCTCGCCAATATCCGCCAAGAAGCTGTCCGCTAAGGCGGGAAGAAGAGCTCATGTAACCGTACAATGTGGCCAAGCCTGTGCCACCCCAGTCATAGCGGCGGATCCGCCTGACATCCACCAGTGCGCTCAACAGACATAGAGGCACGGTGTTCGCCCGGTCGGCGAAAAGGGTCGTCCCGAGCAGAAACATGATGAAGCCCCGCGCATACTGATCCACCTCCTCTGGGGTCATCTGCGCCTCCTCCGCCAAGGCTCGCTGAATCCGGAACTGGCTCTCGAACCACGAGTATCTGACAAACCCTGCTCGAGCAAGGGGAGGCTGAGTGCCGAGCAGGTACAGCTGGGCGGCGTCCCACTCACCCATATCAGTGTCGAAGGGAATCAGATCCCCCCTACCCCGATGCCAGTAAGCATCGAGAAGTCATAAGGGGTCATCGTCATGTCCCCTGCGACGGAGAAGTGGAAGGAGTTGGTGGTATCCCACCACCTCTCCACTAAAGCAGCGAGCAAGGGTCTGCAGGTGGTAAGCTGGGAGAGCCCCTGCAGAAGATGCCGAAACCCGCCTCGTCAAAGATGTGGCGAACCGCGGATGGTATGGGAGTCCCCCTGTAATCAAAAACAACAATTGCGAAGCAATATTCAAGATACAGTTTTGAGAAGCATGCAGATATAGTATGTGAGTGCGCGTTTTCAAATGTAAAGCAGACATCGGGTGCTGGTGTACTAGCAGTGAACTACGACGTGTGATGTGTCAGCGTGTTTGAGCGGTTCAGGGCAAATACGGCATGTGTGCACGTTTTTCAGAAATCAAACAGATATTAGATGCCGGTGTGTCCACAGTGAAGTATGGTATGAGCAATTCAGGGCTAGTGCAGTGTGTGTGCACGTGTAAGTTTCAAGTAGTTATCAATTGCAAGTGTGTTCACAGTCAACTACAGTGTACAGTGCATCAGTGCATTCGAACTAAGCAATTAAAGAACAGAATCAACTATAGCAGTTTAAGCATTCTACATTGCGGAAAATTGAAACCAGGGGAAGTATGTACCTCGGAGGCGCCGTGCGACAAGTGTGACTCTGGCTCACGAAGTAGTAGCTTGGGTGCTACGCCCCTCTCGAAGCTCCGGAACTGGCATAGTCCGTCAGGGAGCATCACGTGAACCGCAGGCCTGTAGGTCTCCGGATCGAACGGCCGTACGCGGAGTGGCAAGGGCTCGGCCTCGGGGTCCATCTCGAGCTCTGGAGGGGTCCCGCCCTGTGAAAGGTCGTCCGCCATCGCGAAGGGAATGAGAAAATGGCCGAAAGACGGAAAATCGGGCAAGAATGTGAAGAGTCAACAAAAAGTCAACCCCGGGAGGGTCGAAAATGGCCGGGAAAGCCGGAGTGCGGAAAAGTCACGGATATCGAGAAAAACTCGAGGGAAACAAGCCCCGAGTGGTGGAAATCAAAGACAGGACACCGAAACGAAGTTTCGTTCGGTTAGAAATGTCTGAAACGCGAAGGAGATCGCGAATCGAACAACGAAACGAGAGCTAGAACGCAAGAAAAGGAGAGAATCAAGGGAGGAAAATAGCCTAGAGAGAGAGAGGGTGGATTTTCGACCAAGAACAAGTGAAGAAAATAGGGTTAGAAACCCTATTTTAAAAGACCCACGGCCGAAATGTCAAAACTGCCCCAAACAAGAATAGTTTGCCGGTCGGCCACACTCTTTGCCGGTCGGCAGTATTTTGTGCCGATGGAATTGTATCATGGCCGATGGACGGCCGGTGATGTATTCTGATGGCCGGTGGTTATCCGGTGGTCTCCTACAGTGGTTTTTGAGCCTCCTACACCTTTTCTTGGATTATATGAGTGATGCAGAGCCTTCATTGCTTAAAACAGTGCAAAACAATGCATTTCCGATGCTCAACCGACTTCCGTTTTGGCCTCGGACCGTGTCTTCTGTGCGTGGCACTCGAATTCGTGCTAGGTGTATCCTTCCCGTATCCTTTTGGCTTTTACAAGACTCAAAAGTTGCCCCATGTGCATCGCATTTCAATCGCACTGTCTTGTGCATCGCATTTCAATCGCACTATCTTGTGCATCGCATTTCAATCGCACTGTCTTGTGCATCGCATTTCAATCGCACTGTCTTGTGCATTGCATTTCAATCGCATTGTTTTGATCGTCCCGGTCTGGCGAGACCTTAAACACGCACGGTCTAGGAGACCTAAAATCCTTGGGAGGTGCAAGACCTTCACTCGCGTTGTCTAACGCACCGTGCTGTTTTGCGCATCTCATCGCATTTGGCATGCATTCCATCGCGCTGATTCGCGCATCTCATTGCATTTGGCATGCATCCCATCGCGCTATCTTGCGCATCACACTGTCTTGTGCACCGCATCTCAATTCATGCATTGCCCCAAAATGGGTCCGGCGGGACCGAAAACACGCCACGGTCCGGCGGGACCAAAAACACGTGCGGTTCGGCGAGACCATAAACCCGCTCGGTCGCGTTGTCATGCGTCTCAAAAGCCGCGCGTTGTCGCGTATCTCGAAATCATACATCTTTATGCATTCTCAGTTCATTTGCATTGTCATGCATCTAAAGCCGCGCGTCACCACGCATCAAATTTTCATGCATTGTCATGCATTTCAAGTAAACTTGCGTTGTCGCGCACTTCAACATCATGCATCATTTGCATTCAAAAAACAACAAACAAAAACATGCATTGTCATGCATACATTTTGCATCCCGGTCTAGGAGACCTTAAATCCTCTAAAGGTGCAATTCCTTTAGTGTTTGTCGTGCCCGAACGACTTTCGGTGGTCTGGTAAAGCCACCTACCTGTGTTTGCAGTGAGTTCCTAGAAGACCAACTGGGACGGTGGAAACTAGAGTTCGAACGGCTTATGCCTAGAACGCAAAGGTTCAGGAGTTCCGAGACTAAAGTCTGGTTTAAATACCCAGGGGTGTATCCTCGGCTTGAAATCTGTATGGAAGCCCCATAGGTTGAGGCAAAGATGTCTGCGCCTCGATCTGAATCTTGAACCAACCTAGTATATCGCCCTGTTGGTAAGATAGGGAAAGCTGCAATCATAGCCATTGCATCATAGTGCATTGTCATGCATCCATTGTAAGTAGTGCATTGTCACACATACATGGTAAATATTGCATTGTCATGCATTGTAGAAAATAAACATGCATTGTCATGCATTTTTGTAAATATCCATCCCATTGCATATTTGTAGATATTGCATTGTAGATTGCATGCATCCATTGCATCACCTTCCACCTATGGCTTGCGCCTTTCCATGTTGAGCTTGGTCTGGTATGTGCCCATACTTTTCACGTCGAAGCATAGTTTAGTAGACCGTTCTATGTTAGCCGCGGCTTGTTTGTGTACATGCCTTTCTTAGGAAAGATTTGGTTTGGCCCGCGTGCTATCCATTGTATCCATTTCCATTGCATTGCATATTTGTAGATATCGCATTGTAGTTTGCATGCATTCGCTGCATCCCCTCCACCGCCTATGGCTTGCGCCTTTCCATGATTGAGCTTGGTCTGGTATGTGCCTATACTTCTCGTGTCAAAGCATAGTTCAGTAGACCGTTCTATGTTAGACGTGGCTCGTATGCGTACATGACTTTCCTAGGCAAGATTTGGTTTTGTTGCATGCCATATCCATTGCATATATTACATTGTAGTGTAATTTTTGCATCCGGCATTAGGATCATCATTCTTTCTCCAGCGAGTTGTTACCCCACTTATGTCATTCCACCCAATACTCGTTCTTGTGTCCGTCTACATTACTCATAGTTCAGTTGATCGTTCTATGGTAGACGGACTTGTTACCTCCATCAATCTATTTGACATTTGTGTGGTTTCAAACCGCTCATGATTGGATCATGATTCAATTACTTTGCATGTAGTTCTCATTGTTTCAATTGCATTGCATTTTCATTTGCATTATTTATACATTGTTTTGTATATATTGCATATCATTTTGCATTCATTCTTGCATTGTCATGCATGTTGCTAACAATATCATACCTGTTAAGTTGTTTTCTTTACAGGCACGATATTGTATGTACGGTTCATTTGCAGCTAGTAGAACCAGACGAACCAAACAGGTATTGTATCCTCCGAGTGAGACGTATCGAGAATTGCATAATTCTCTTACATCCTTTCTGCATTGTAGTGTAGTTTGGTGTATGCTAGCTTAAAACTGTTGCATGTGTGCTTCGTTACAGCTTTTCTTTGCATGATCATAAGTTATGCTCGGCTTCGTGCATTGTCTTGCATTTTGCCCCTGCCTCCGGGCTCATACCTTGTTTGTCTTGCATGCTTGTCTAAGTCTTCGGCCTTGTCAAAAATGGGTCGTCTCTGGGATTTGACATTCATTCCCGTCATTGTTATGACTTTCGAGTTCTGTCAAAGAGGGGCAACGTGAGTGATAAACTGCACAAAACAGTGCGATGCGCAAAATAGCGCGAGTGTAAACTGCACAAAACAGGGCGATGCGCAAAATAGCGCGAGTGTAAACTGCACAAGACAGCGCGATGCGCAAAATAGCGCGAGTGTAAACTGCACAAGACAGTGCGATGCGCAAAATAGCGCGAGTGTAAACTGCACAACACAGTGCGATGCGCAAGAAAGCGCGAGTGATAAACTACACAAAACAGTGCGAGTGTGAACTGCACAAAATAGTGCGATGCGCAAAACAGCGCGAGTGTGAACTGCACAAAACAGTGCGATGCGCAAAATAGCGCGAGTGTAAACTGCACAAAACAGTGCGATGCGCAAAATAGCGCGAGTGTAAACTGCACAAAACAGTGCGATGCGCAAAATAGCGCGAGTGTAAACTGCATACAACCGCGCGATGCGCAAAATAGCGCGAGTGTAAACTGCACAAAACAGTGCGATGCGCAAAATAGCGCGAGTGTAAACTGCACAAAACAGCGCGATGCGCAAAATAGCGCGAGTGATAAACTGCACAAAACACTGCGATGCGCAAAATAGCGCGTGTGTAAACTGCACAAAACAGTGCGATCCGCAAAATAGCGCGAGTGTAAACTACACAGAACAGTGCGATGCGCAAAATAGCACGAGCGTAAACTGCATAAGACAGTGGGATGCGCAAAATAGCGTGAGTGAGAAACTGCACAACACAGCGCGATGCGCAAGAAAGCGCGAGTGATAAACTGCACAAAACAGTGCGATGCGCAAAACAGCGCGAGTGACAAACTGCACAAAACTGTGCGATGTGCAAAACAGCGCGAGTGATAAACTGCACAATACAGTGCGATGCGCGCATCGGGTGATAAACTGCAGAAAACAGTGCGATGCGCAAAATAGCGCGAGTGTAAACTGCACAAAACAGTGCGATGCGCAAGAAAGCGCGAGTGTAAACTGCACAAAACAGTGCGATGCGCAACACAGCGCGAGTGACAAACTGCACAAAACTATGCGATGCGCAAAACAGCGCGAGTGATAAACTGCACAAAACAGTGCGATGCGCGCATAGGGTGATAAACTGCAGAAAACAGTGCGATGCGCAAAATAGCGCGAGTGTAAACTGCACAAAACAGTGCGATGCGCAAAATAGCGCGAGTGTAAACTGCACAAAACAGAGCGATGCGCAAAATACCGCGAGTGATAAACTGCACAAAACAGTGCTGCTGGCGAAACGGATAACGCTGTATCGATATAAAATAAGAAAACAAATAGCATGCGCAAAATAGCACGTACAAATAACCGCATTAAAATAGCGCGAAGCGCAAAATCGCATCATCGCAAAACGAAAACAATGCGAGTGAAAACTGCCCAAAACAGTGCGAGGTGCAAAATAACGCGAGTAAATCGCAAAAAATGCGGCAAAATAGCGCGAGTGTAAATCGCACAAAACAAAGGCGATGCGCAAAATAGCGCGATCAGAATCGCGGCAAGACAAGATGATGCGCAAAATAGCACGAGTGATAAACTGCTCAACACTGTGGGATGCGCAAGAAAGTGCGAGTGATGAACTGCACAAAACAGAGCGATGCGCAACATTGCGCAAGTGTGAACTGCACAAAACAAAGGCGATCGCAAAATAGTGCGTGTAAAGCGCACAAAATAAAGGCGATGCGATCAAAATACGCTAGTGGTGAATCGCACAAAAGCGATCACGATACGCAAGAAAGCGCGAGCTAAACCGCGACAAAAGCAAAGGCGATCGCAAGAAAGCGCGAAGCTAAAACCGCACAAAATAAAGGCGGCGCGCAAGAAAGCGCGAGTGATAAATCAGCGCACAAAGCGGTCACGATCGCATAACGCCGAGTGTAAATCGCCAAACAGTGCGATGCACAAAATAGCGCGAGTGTAAACTGCACAAAACAGAGCCAAGCGCAAAATAGCGCGAGTGATAAACTGCACAAAACAATGCGATGCGCCAAATAGCGTGAATGTAAACTGCACAAAACAGTGCCATGCGCAAAATAGTGCGAGCATAAACTGTACAGGACAGTGGGATGCGCAAAATTGCGCGAGTGATAAACTACACAACACAATGCAGTGCGCAAGAAAGCGCGAGTGATAAACTGCAAAAAACAGTGCGAGCGCAAAAGAGCGGGAGTGTGAACTGTACAACATAGTTCGATCGCATAACCAATGTAGTGATAAATCGCAGAAACAATGCGATCGCAAAATAGCACGGTGTAAACTACACAAAACAAGCGATCGCCAAAATAGCGACGTAAACATAAAAGCGGCGATGCGCAAAATAGCGCAAGTGTAAACTGCACAAAACAGCGCGATGCGCAAAATAGCGCGAGTGATAAACAGCACAAAACACTGCGATGCGCAAAATAGCGCGTGTGTAAACTGCACAAAACAGTGCGATCCGCAAAATAGCGCGAGTGTAAACTATACAGAACAGAGCGATGCGCAAAATAGCACGAGCGTAAACTGCATAAGACAGTGGGATGCGCAAATCAGCGCGAGTGAAATCGCGACAACAACCGGTGCGATCGCAAGAAAGCGAGTGATAAACGCACAAAAGCAAATAGTGACAAATCGCACAAAAGCGTGCGATGTAAAGCTATATGAAAGTGATAAACTGCACAATATAGTACAATGCACGCATAGGGTGATAAATCAGAAAAGCAGGTCGATGCGCTAAATAAGCGAGTGTAAAGCGCAAAACAAAGGCGATGCGAAGAAAGCGCGATGATAGCACAAAAGCAAGTGCGATGCGCAACACAGTGCGAGTGACAAACAGCACAAAACTGTGCGATGCGCAAAACAGCGCGAGTGATAAACTGCACAAAACAGTTCAATGCGCGCATAGGGTGATAAATTGCAGAAAACAGTGTGATGCGCAAAATAGCACGAGTGTAAACTGCACAAAACAAAAGGCGACGCGCCTAGTGTAAAGCGCACAAAAGCGGTCGATCGCAAAATACCGCGAGTGATAAGCTACACAAAAGCGGTCGCGAAACAAATAGCGCAGTGACAAATCAAGCACAAAAGCGGTCGCGATCGCGCAAAACATCGCGAGTGTGAACTGACACAAAAGCGGTAAAATAAGCGCCGAGTGATCAATCGCACAAAAGCAGTCACGATCGCCAAAATAGCGCGGTGTAAATCGACAAAAAGCGGTCACGATCGCGCCAAAACAAGGCGATAAAAATCGCACAAAAGCAGTCGCAACACAGCGGGAGTGTAAACTGCCCAAAACAGTGCGATGCGCAAAATAGCGCGAGTGTAAACTGCACAAAACAGAGCCATGCGCAAAATAGCGCGAGTGATAAACTGCACAAAACAATGCGATGCGCAAAATAGCGCGAGTGTAAACTGCACAAAACAGTGCAATCCGCAAAATAGCGCGAATGTAAACTGCACAAAACAGTGCGGTTCGAAAAATAGCGCGAGCGGAAACTACACAAGACAATGGGATGCGCAAAGTAGCGCGAGTGATAAACTGCACAACACAATGCGATGCGCAAGAAAATGCGAGCGGTAAACTGCAAAAAGCGGTCACGATCGCCAAAAAGCGAGTGTAAAGCGCACAACACGATTCGATCGCAAAAAATAGCGAGTGATAAATCGCACAAAAGCGGCGGCGTGCAAAAATAGCGAGTGATAAACTGCACAAAACAGTGTGATGTGCAAAATGGCGCGAGTGATAAAGCGCACAAAACAGTGCGACGCGCAAACTCGCGCGAGTGATAAGCGGCACAAAACAGTGCGATGCACAAAATAGCGCGAGTGTAAACTACACAAAATAGAGCGATGCGCAAAATAACGCAAGTGTAAACTGCACAAAACAGTGCGATGCGGAAAAGAGCATGAGTGATAAACTGCACAAAAGCGATTTGCGCAAAAGCAGTGATAAAGGGCCCAAAACAATGCAATGCATAAAATAAGCGCGAGTGTAAAAGCTGCACAAAAGCAGGCGATCGCAAATAAGCGCGATGTAAAGCTACACAAATACGGCGATCGCAAAATAGCGCGATGTAAAGCGCACAAAAGGTAATGCGCAAAATAAGCGCGGCGTAAAGCCCTAAGACAGCGCGATGCGCAAAATAGCGCTACTGTAAACTGCACAAGACAGTGCGATGTGCAAGAAAGCATGAGTGATAAACTACACAAAACCGTGCGAGTGTGAACTGCACAAAAAAGTGCGATGCGCAAAATAGTCCTTGAAGCGCAAAAAGCGGTCACGATCGCATAAAATAGTCAGCGTGTAAAGCGCACAAAAGCGGTCACGATGCACAAAATAAGCGCAAGTGTAAATGGCACAAAACAATGCGATCGCAAAATAGCACGCAGTGTAAGCGGACAAAAAGCGGTCGATGCGCAAAATAAGCGCGAGTGTAAAGCTGCACAAAACAATAATGCGCAAAATAAGCGCGAGTGTAAAGCGCACAAAAGCAGTCACGATCGCCAAAATAAGCGTGAGTGTAAAGCACAAAACAACGCTCGCGCAAAATAGCGCGAGTGATAAAGCACAAAACAACTGCGATCGCCAAAATAAGCGAGTGATAAACTACACAAAATAATGCGATCGCAAAGCAGTAGCGAGTGTGAACCTGCACAAAGCGGTCGCGATCGCCAAAATAAGCGCGAGTGTAAAGCGCACAAAAGCAGTCACGATCGCAAAATCGCGCGAGTGTAAAATGCAATACAAAAGCAGTCACGATCGCAAAATAAGCGCGAGTGTAGATCACAAAAGCAGTAGCGATCGCCAAAATAAGCGCAAGTGATAAACTGCACAAAACTGTGCGATGCACAAAATAGCGCGAGTGATAAACTGCCCAAAACATCGCGATGCGCAAGAAAGCGCGTATGTAAAAGCGCATAAAACGGTGCGATCCGCAAAATAAGCGAGTGTAAACTACGAAACGAGCGATCGCCAAAATAGCACGAGCATAAAGCGCATAAAGGCGTGGGATGCGCCAAATAAGCGCGAGTGAAAGCACAAGACACGGTAGCGATCGCAAGAAAGCGCAGTGATAAAGTGCACAAAACGGTCGCGATCGCAAAAGCAATATGAGTGACAAAGCGCACAAAAAGCTGCGATCCCCAAAATAAGCGCTAGTGATAAAGCGGCCTGTCGGTGATGCGCATCGGGTGATAAAGCTGCGAAAAGCGGTCGATGCGCTAGAAAGCACGAGTGTAAACCGCACAAAAGCAGTCGATCGCGCAATAACCGGTCAGTGACAAACCGCACAAAACTATGTGAAGCTCAAAGCGGTAGCGAGTGATAAATCGCACAAAAGCGGTGATGCGCGCATAAGGTGATAAAGCTGCGAAAAGCGGTCGATCATAAAATAGCGCCAAGTGTAAAGCGCACAAAAGCGGTCACGATGTGCAAAATAGTGCGAGTGTAAAGCGCACAAAAGAGCGATGCACAAAATACGCGAGTGATAAAGCGCACAAAAGCGATTGCCATCGCCAAAAAAGACGAGTGATGAAGCGCACAAAAGCGATGCCATGCGCAAAACAGCGTGAGTGTGAACTGCACAAAACAGTGCGAAGCGCAAAATAGCGCGAGTGATCAACTGTACAAAATAGTGCGAGGCGCAAAATGGCGCTAGTGTACACTTCACAAAACAGTGCGTGGTGCAAAGTAGCGCGAGTGTAAACTGCAAAAAACAGTGCGACGCGCAAAATAGCGCAAGTGTAAACTGCACAAAACAAAGGTCACGATGTGCAAATTGTAAAGCGCACAAGCGGCGATCGCGAGAAAGTGCGAGTGGACAGTGCGATGCGCAAAATAGCGCGAGTGTGAACTGCACAAAACGGTGCGATGCGCAAAATGTCGCCATTATCGCTGCCGCAAACGGTCACGATGTGCAAAAGCAGCGAGTGGTGAAGATGCGCACAAAACAATCGCGAAAAGCTTGAGAGCTAAAGCGCACAAACAAAGGTGATGTGCAGGAAGCGCGATGATAAACTTGATAAAGCGCGCAAAGGTCGATCATAACCTGTAAACCGCCCAAAATCAAGGCGATCGCAAAACAGCGCGACTGTAAACTACACAAAACAAAGCCATGCGCAAAATAGCGCAAGTGATAAACTGCACTAAACAATGAGATGCGCAAAATAGCGCGAGTGTAAATCGCGCATAAAAGCGGCAATCCGCAAAATAAGCGAATGTAAAGCGCACAAAAGCAGTCACGATGTGCAAAATAGCGCGAGCGTAAACTGCACAAGACAATGGGATGCGCAAAATAGTGCGAGTGATAAACTGCACAACACAATGCGATGCGCAAGAACGCGCGAGTGATAAACTGTAAAAAATAGTGCGATGCGCAAAACAGCGCGAATGATAATCTGCACAAAACAGTGCGATGCGCGAAATGGCGCGAGTGATAAACGGCACAAAACAGTGCGATGCGCAAAATCACGCGAGTGATAAACGGCATAAAACAGTGCGATGCGCAAAATAGCGCGAGTGTAAACTGCCCAAAACAGTGCAATGTGCAAGAAAACGCAAGTGATAAACTACACAAAACAAAGGCGGCACAAAAAGAGCATAGTGATGAATCGCACAAAAGCACGCGCAAAACAAGCGAAGCAGTGATAAAGCAGACAAAATAGTACGATGCGCAAAATTGCGCGTGTAAAGCTACAAAAATAGGGCGTCGCGCAAAATAATAAGCGAGTGTAAATCGCAAAACAGGCGTCGCACAAAATAGCGCGAGTGTAAACTGCACAAGACAGTGCGATGCGCAAAATAGCGCCAGTGTAAACTGCACAAGACAGAGCGATGCGCAAAATAGCGCCAGTGTAAACTGCACAAGACAGTGCGATGCGCAAAATAGCGTGAGTGTAAATTGCACAACACAGTGCGATGCGCAAGAAAGCGCGAGTGATAAACTACACAAAACACTGCGAGTGTGAACTGTACAAATTAGTGCGATGGGCAAAAAAGCACGAGTGTGAACTGCACAAAATAGTGCAATGCGCAAAAAACCGCAACTGTGAACTACACAAAACAGTGCGATGCGCAAAATAGCTTGAGTGTAAACTGCACAAAATAGTGCGATGCACAAAATAACGCGATTGTAAACTGTACAAAACCGGGCGATGCGCAAAATAGCGCAAGTGTAAGCTGCAGACAACAACGCGATGCGCAAAATAGCGCGAGTGTAAACTGCACAAAACAGCGCGATGCGCAAAATAGCGCGAGTGTAAACTGCACAAAACAGCGCGATGCGCAAAATAGCACAAGTGATAAACTGCACAAAACACTGCGATGTTCAAAATAGCGCCTGTATAAACTGCACAAAACAGTGCGATCCCCAAAATAGCGCAAGTGTAAACTGCACACAACAGTACGATGCGCAAAATAGCACGAGCGTAAACTGCATAAGACTGTGGGATGCGCAAAATAGCGTGAGTGAGAAACTGCACAACACAGCGCGATGCGCAAGAAAGCGCGAGTGATAAACTGCACAAAACAGTGCAATGCGCAAAACAGCGCCAGTGATAAACTGCACAAAACTGTGCGCTGCGCATCGTGTGATAAATCGCAAAATAAAGGCGATGCGCGCAAAATAGCGCGAGTAAATCGCACAAAATAAAGGCGATCGCAACACAACGCGAGTGACAAATCAGACAAAAAACTGCATGCGTAAAAACAAATGAAGTTATAAACTGCACAAAATAGTGCAATGCGCGCATAGGGTGATAAACTGCAGAAAACAGTGCGATGCGCAAAATAGCGCGAGTGTAAACTGCACAAAACAGTGCGATGCGCAAGAAAGCGCGAGTGTAAACTGCACAAAACAGTGCGATGCGCAACACAGCGCGAGTGACAAACTGCACAAAACTATGCGATGCGCAAAACAGCGCGAGTGATAAACTGCACAAAACAGTGCGATGCGCAAAACAGCGCGAGTGTGAACTGCACAAAACAGTGCGAAGCGCAAAATAGCGCGAGTGATCAACTGCACAAAACAGTGCGAGGCGCAAAATAGCGCGAGTGTAAACTGCACAAAACAGTGCGACGCGCAAAATAGCGCGAGTGTAAACTACACAAAAGAGTGCGATGCGCAAAATAGCACGAGTGATAAACTGCACAACACAGTTCGATGCGTAAGAAAGCGCGAGTGACAAACTGCACAAAACAGTGCGATGCGCAACATAGCGCGAGTGTAAACTGCACAAAACAGTGCGATGCGCAAAATAGCGCCAGTGTAAACTGCACAAAACAGTGCGATGCGCAAAACAGCGCGAGTGGTGAACTGCACAAAACAGTGCGATGCGCAAGAAAGCGCGAGCGCTAAACTGCACAAAACAGTGCGATGCGCAAGAAAGCGCGAGTGATAAACTGCACGAAACAGTGCGATGCGCAACACAGCGGGAGTGTAAACTGCCCAAAACAGTGCGATGCGCAAAATAGTGCGAGTGTAAACTGCACAAAACAGAGCCATGCGCAAAATAGCGCGAGTGATAAACTACACGAAACAATGCGATGCGCAAAAGGGCGCGAGTGTAAACTGGACAAAACAGTGCAATCCGCAAAATAGCGCGAATGTAAACTGCACAAAACAGTGCGATGCGCAAAATAGCGCGAGCGTAAACTACACATGACAGTGGGATGCGCAACATAGCGCGAGTGATAAACTGCACAACACAATGCTATGCGCAAGAAAGCGCGAGTGATAAACTGCAAAAAACAGTGCGATGCGCAAAAGAGCGGGAGTGTAAACTGCACAACACAGTGCGATGCGCAAAACAGCGCGAGTGATAAATCGCAAAATAAAGGCGGCGCGCAAAACAAGCGAGTGATAAATCGCACAAAACAAAGGCGACGCGCGCGCAAGTGATAAACTACACAAAACAGTGCGATGCGCCAAAATAGCACGAGTGTAAACTGCACAAAACAGTGCGATACGTAAAATAGCGCGAGTGCAAACTGCATAAAACAATGCGATGCGCAAAATAGCGGAAGTGATAAGCTGCCCAAAACAGTGCCATGCGCAAAACAACGCGAGTGACAAACTACACATAACAGTGCGATGCGCAAAACAGCGCGACTGTGAATTGCACAAAACAGTGCGATGCGCAAAATAACACGAGTGCCAACTGCACAAAATAGTGCGATGCGCAAGAAAGCGCGAGTGATAAACTGCACAAAACAAAGGCGGCGCGCAATACGCGTGAGTGTAAAAGCGCACAAAATAAAGGCGATCGCCAAAATAAGGCGAGTGATAAACTGCACAAAATAGTGCGATGCGAAAAATAGCGCGAGTGTAAACTGCACAAAACAGTGCGATGCGCAAAATAGCGCGAGTGTAAACTGCACAAAACAGTGCGATGTGCAAAAGAGCACGAGTGATAAACTGCACAAAACAGTGCGATGCGCAAAACAGCGCGAGTGATAAACTGCACAAAACAGTGCGATGCGCAAAATAGCGCGAGTGTAAATTGCACAAAACAGTGCGATGCACAAAATAGCGCGAGTGTAAACTGCACAAGACAGTGCGATGCACAAAATAGCGCAAGTGTAAACTGCACAAGACAGTGCGATGCGCAAAATAGCGCGAGTGCAAACTGCACAACACAGTGCGATGCGCAAGAAAGCGCGAGTGATAAACTACACAAAACAATGCGAGTGTGAACTGCACAAAATAGTGCGATGCGCAAAACAGCGCGAGTGTGAACTGCCCAAAACAGTGCGATGCGCAAAATAGGGCGATTGATAAACTGCACAAAACAGTGCGATGTCCAAAATAGGGCGAGTGTAAACTGCACAAAACAGTGCAATCGGGAACATAGCGTGGGCTAAAGCGCACAAAAAGGTGTACGATATAAAATAGCGCGAGCGTAAACTGCACAAGACAGTGGGATTCGCAAAATAGCGCGAGTAAAAAACTGCACAACACAGCGCGATGCGCAAGAAAGCGCGAGTTATAAACGGCACAAAACAGTGCGAGTGTGAACTGCACAAAATAGTGCGATGCGCAAAACAGCGCGAGTGTGAACTACACAAAACAGTGCGATGCACAAAATAGCGCGAGTGATAAACTGCACAAAACAGTGCGATGCGCAAAATAGCGCGAGTGATAAACTGCACAAAACAGTGCAATGCGCAAAATAGCGCGAGTGATAAACTGCACAAAACAATGCGATGCGCAAAATAGCGCGAGTGTAAACTGCACAAAATAGTGCAATACGCAAAATAGAGCGAGGGTAAACTGCACAAAAGAGTGCGATGCGCAAAATAGCGCGAGTGATAAACTGCACAACACAGTGCGATGCGCAAGAAAGCGCGAGTGATAAACTACACAAAACAGTGCGATGCGCAAAAGAGCGGGAGTGTAAACTGCACAAAACAGTGCGATGCACAAAACAGCGCGAGTGATAAACTGCACAAAATAGTGCGATGCGCAAAACAGCGCGAGTGATAAACTGCACAAAACAGTGCGATGCGCGCATCGAGTGATAAACTGCACAAAACAGTGCGATGCGCAAAATAGCGCGAGTGTAAACTGCACAAAACAGTGCGATGCGCAAAATAGCGGGTGATAATCGCACAAAAAGCGGTCACGATCGCAAATTTGTCTTTGGTGTAAACAAAGACAAAATAGGGCGTCGCAAAATAATGCGATAAATCGCACAAAACGAGCCATCGCCAAAATAAGCGTGAGCGATAAACTGCACAAAACACAGCAAAGCGCAAAATAGCGCAAGTGTAAACTGCACAAAACAATGCGATCTGCAAAATAGCGCGAGGGTAAACTGCACAAAACAGTGCGATGCGCAAAATAGCGCGAGTGATAAACTGCACAAAACAGTGCGATCTGCAAAATAGCGCGAGCGCAAACTTCACAAGACAGTGGGATTCGCAAAATAGCGCGAGTGATAAACAGCACAACACAGTGCGATGCGCAAGAAAGCGCGAGTGATAAACTGCACAAAATAGTGCGATGCGCAACATAGCGCGAGTGTAAACTGCACAAAATAGTGCGATGCGCAAAACAGCGTGAGTGATAAACTGTACAAAACAGTGCGATGAGCAAAACAGTGCGATGCGCACATCGAGTGATAAACTGCACAAAACAGTGCGATGCGCCAAATAGCGCGAGTGTAAACTGCACAAAACAGTGCGATGCGTAAAATAGCGCGAGTGTAAACTGCACAAGACAGTGCGATGCGCAAAATAGCGCGAGTGATAAACAACACAAAACAGTGCCATGCGCAAAACAGCGCGAGTGATAAACTGCACAAAAAAAGCGGTCGCGATGCGCCTGACAGAATTGCACAAAAGCGGTCGGCGCGCAAAAGCGACAGAATTGCACAAAACAGTGCGATGCGCAAAACAGCGCGAGTGTGAACTGCAAAAAACAGTGCGATGCGCAAAATAACGTGAGTGTCAACTGCACAAAACAGTGCGATGCACAAAAAAGCGCGAGTGATAAACTGCACAAAATAGTGCGACTGTGAACTGCACAAAACAGTGCGATGCGCAAAATAGCGCGAGTGATGAACGGCACAAAACAGTGCGATGCGCAAAATAGCGCGAGTGTAAACTGCACAAAACAGTGCGATGCACAAAATAGCGCGAGTGTAAACTACACAAAACAGTGCCATGCGTAAAATAGCGTGACTGGTAAACTGCATAAAAGAATGCGATGTGCAAAATAGCGAGTGTAAACTGCACAAAACAGCGCGATACGAAAAATAGCGCGAGGGTAAACTGCACAAAACAGGGCGATACACAAAATAGCACGAGCTTAAACTGCACAAGAGAGCTGGATGTGCAAAATAGCGCGAGTGATAAACTGCACAACACAGTGCGATGCGCAAGAAAGGGCGAGTGATAAACTGGACAAAACAGTGGGATGCGCAGAAGAGCGGGAGTGTAAACTGCACAAAACAGTGCGATGCGCAAAACAGCGCGAATGATAAACTACACAAAACAGTGCGATGCGCAAAACAGCGCAAGTGATAAACTGCACAAAACAATGCGATGCGCGGATCGAGTGATAAACTGCACAAAACAGTGCGACGCACCAAATAGCGCAGGTGTAAACTGCACAAAACAGCGCGACACATAAAATAGTGCGAGTGTAAACTGCACAAAACAAAGCCATCGTAAAATCGCACAAAAGCAGTCGCGATCGCAAAATAGCGCGATTGTAAACTTCACAAAACAGTGCAAGGCGCAAAATAGCGCGAGTGTAAAATGCACAAAAGCGAGGTAGCGCAAAAAGCAGCGATCAGAATTGCACAAAACAGTTCGATGCGCAAAATAAGCGCAGAATCGTGACAAGACAAGGCGGCGATGCACAAAATAGCGCAGTGATAAATTGCACAACACAAAGGCGCGCAAGACAAGGCGCGAGTGGTAAAGCGCACAAAACGGCGATCATAAAATAGCGCGAGTGTCAACTGCTCAAAACAGTGCGATGCGCAACATAGCGCGAGTGTGAACTGCACAAAACAGTGTGATCCACAAAATAGCGCGAGTGTCAACTGCACAAAATGGTGCGATGCACAAAAGAGCACGAGTGTAAACTGCACAAAACAGTGCGATGCGCAAAACAGTGCGAGTGTAAACTGCACAAAACAGTGCGATGCGCAAAACAGCGCGAGTGGTAAACTGCACAAAACAGTGCGATGCGCAAGAAAGCGCGAGTGATAAACTGCACAAAACAGTGCGATGCGCAAGAAAGCGCGAGTGATAAACTGCACAAAACAGTGCGATGCGCAACACAGCGCGAGTGTAAACTGCACAAAACAGTGCGATGCGCAAAACAGCGCGAGTGATAAACTGCACAAAACAGTGCGATGCGCGCATCGAGTGATAAACTGCACAAAACAGTGCGATGCGCAAAATAGCGCGAGTGTAAACTGCACAAAACAGTGCGATGCGCAAAATAGCGCGAGTGTAAACTGCACAAAACAGTGCGATGCGCAAAAGAGCACGAGTGATAAACTGCACAAAACAGTGCCATGCGCAAAATAGCGCGAGTGATAAACTGCACAAAACAGTGCGATGTGCAAAATAGCGCGAGTGTAAACTGCACAAAACAATGCGATGCGCAAAATAGCGCGAGTGTAAACTGCACAACACAGTGCGATGCGCAAGAAAGCGCGAGTGATAAACTACACAAAACAATGTGAGCGTGAACTGCACAAAATAGTGCAATGCGCAAAAAAGCGCGAGTGTGAACTACACAAAACAGTGCGATGCGCAAAATAGTGCGAGTGTCAACTACACAAAACAGTGCGATGCGCAAAATAGCGCGAGTGATAAACTGCACAAAACAGTGCGATGCGCAAAATAGCACGAGTGTAAACTGCACAAAACAGTGCGATGCGCAAAATAGCGCGAGTGTAAACTGCACAAAACAGTGCGATGCGCAAAATAGCGCGAGTGATAAACTGCACAAAACAATGCGATGCGCAAAATAGCGCGAGTGTAAACTGCACAAAACAGTGCAATCCGCAAAATAGCGCGAATGTAAACTGCACAAAACAGTGCGATGCGCAAAATAGCGCGAGCATAAACTGCACAAGACAGTGGGATGCGCAAAATAGCGCGAGTGATAAACTGCACAACACAATGCGATGCGCAAGAAAGCGCGAGTGATAAACTGCACAAAACAGCGGTCACGCGCGCAAAGAGTGGGAGTGTAAAGCGCACAAAACAAAGGCGATGCACAAAATAGCAGTGATAAATCGCACAAAATAGTGCGATCATAAGCAGTCACGAGTAATAAATCGCACAAAAGCGGTCTGCGCGCGCATCGAGTGATAAGCTGCACAAAAGCGTGCGATCGCCAAAATAGCGCAGTGATAAATCGCGCAAAATAGCGCGAGTGATAACCAGCACAAAACAGTGCTACGCGCACAATAGCGCGCGATTATGAATCGCACAAAATAAAGGCGATGCGCGCAAAAAGCGCGACAGAATCGTACAAAATAGTGCGATGCGCAAAATAACGTGAGTGTCAACTGCACAAAACAATGTGATACGCAAGAAAGCGCGAGTGATAAACTGCACAAAACAGTGCGAATGTGAACTGTACAAAATAGTGCGATCTGCAAAACAACGCGAGTTAAACTACACAAAACAGTGCGAAGCGCAAAATAACGCGAGTGATAAACTGCACAAAACAGTGCGATGCGCAAAATAGCGCGAGTGATAAACTGCACAAAACAGTGCGATGCGCAAAATAGCGCGAGTGTAAACTACACAAAACAGTGCCATGTGCAAAATAGCGCGAGTGATAAACTGCACAAAACAATGCGATGCGCAAAATAGCGCGAGTGTAAACTGCACAAAACAGTGCGATACGCAAAATAGCGCGAGTGTAAACTGCACAAAATAGTGCGATGCGCAAACTGCACAAGATAGTAGGATGCGCAAAATAGCGCAAGTGATAAACTGCACAACACAGTACGATGCGCAAGAAAGCGCGGGTGATAAACTGCACAAAACAGTGCAATGCGCAAAAGGGCGGGAGTGTAAACTGTACAAAACAGCGCGAGTGATAAACTACACAAAACAGTGCGATGCGCAAAACAGCGCGAGTGATAAACTGCACAAAACAGTGCGATGCGCGCATCGAGTGATAAACTGCACAAAACAGTGCGATGCGCAAAATAGCGCGAGTGTAAACTGCACAAAACAGTGCGATGCGCAAAATAGCGTGAGTGTAAACTACACAAAACAGTGCGATGTGCAAAATAGCGCGAGTGATAAACTGCACAAAACAGTGCGATGCGCAAAATAGCGCGAGTGATAAACTGCACAAAACAGTGCGATGTGCAAAATAATGCGAGCGTAAACTGCACAAGACAGTGGGATGCGCAAAATAGCGCGAGCGTAAACTGCACAACGTAGTCACGATCGCAAGAAGAAAGCGAGTGATAAATCGCACAAAACAACGCAATCGCAAAACAACGCAGTGATAAATCGCACAAAAGCGATTGCCATCGTAAAACAGTGCGAGTGATAAACCGCGCATGAGTGTGATGCGCAAAATAGCGCGAGTGATAAACTACACAAAACAGTGCGATGCACAAAATAGCGCGAGTGTAAACTTCACAAAACAGTGCGATGCGCAAAATAGCGCGAGTGATAAACTGCACAAAACAGTGCGATGCGCAAAATAGCGCGAGTGTAAACTGCACAAAACAGTGCGATCTGCAAAATAGCGCGAGGGTAAACTGCACAAAATAAAGGTAATGCGCAAAATAGCGAGTGATAAATCGCACAAAATAAAGGCGGCGCGCAAAATAGCGCGAGTGATAAACTGCACAAAATAGTGCGATCTGCAAAATATTCAACAGGATTTGGTAACAATCCTGCGAGTGGATTATCAGTATGATTTTTAATCAACACAATGTTATCACCAAGAGGATTATACTGTGTCTCAAATCTAATGACTAGATTTGGATTGATGGATGCTGCCGCAATCGGACGAACAGGTCCTGCAGAATTGGAAAGGGATGAAGACACAAATCCCATTAATTTGGTGGGATTGGGAACAGCACCTAGATGAGAACGTTGCTTCATGTCTCCATATAACTGAGCCAAAGCTGAAAAATTGATAAATTGTGAAGGCTGCTGCCTGTTTACTATGTTTTTGTCTTTGGAGGATTTCAGGCGAGTTGGTCGGTTTCCCTCTCTGACATTAGGTTTGCTAAGTGATTTGTCCTCCTGGAACAGTGGTTGAGTTTGTACATTGGTAATACTTTCTCCTCTTGGAGCATGCAGAGAGAAAGTCTGTTGATTCTGTCCAACTACACTACACCTTGAGAGAGGGTCAATAACTGCACTAGAACTACGGTCATTCTGATCCAAACTTTGTCCTAGCCGAACATCTGCAGAAAATTTTCGATCAATGCTTGACATGGCACAATCACTAGTTTCTTTTCTAAGCTCAAGAGAAAAAGCATTACCAGCATCCTCCTCCCTTGAACTGGGCTTTGAATGGAAACAAACATTTTCAGATATCAACAGTAGCATAGCTACAGGATCTTGATGCTTCTGACCTAACATCTCCCTAGTCATGTCCTGTTCATATGAGCGTGAAGATCTTTCCTTAAGAGATAGACAATGTGAGGTCTGACTAATGTGACAACTCTCTTCTTTAACAACATGGCCAGAAGATTGCCCATAATTCCATGGGGAAGAAACCTCCATATCACTATACCAATTTTCAGCACCATTTGATTCAAAGCCACTCGTTCCAAAATGTAGCGGTTTACGCCTTTGGCTGGAGATACTCCCTATCATTGCCATCTACTGCTTTACCATTATTTATAGGGTGACCATATGATCTGTTCTCAATGTTAAAACTACGTACCCATCTATCATCCCTATAATATGCATGATATACTTGTCCATGAGCACCAACATTTCCATTTCTGTCCTCATTCCACTCGAGCAACTTTGCATTATCTGGCACAGTCGTGTCGCTCCACCTTAGATGTTCTGCTGGTTGTTCCACTGTATCTAAATTCTTGCTCCACCTCTTCCAATCATCCCTTGACCTGTCATTGGGATTGACAGTCTGGCCATGATGAGAAAATCTGCAAAACTTCCCTTTATGTCAATTTCCTACAGTAAAAAATTTGCAAGGGATATCACTACTCCTATGGGGTTCATGCTCCCTATTATGCCCACTCCTGTCATTTTCCTTTCCTCTAAACACTTCCTTCAGAGACCCTATATCAGAAGCAACACTATTATGCACATATTTGGAATATGCCCCCGTGTGGCATCTACCCTTGATAAAATCACTACAAACATTATTAGATCTTCTCACACTCTATAAGTACCCCCTGCCATCATCAGAAGTGGAATATTTAGAAACTCCACTCCTCCAGTGGCTACTTTCCCAGCTCTTTGCTAGACCACCTTCAGGACATCTATCTTCATGATCTCCGTGATCTCGGTGAAGATACGGACAACAATCACCTCTCCTGCATCTACCAGCAACAAAATCTCTACAAGTCCGGGCTGCAGTACTTCCATCCAATCCTAATTCTCTCTTAAAACCATATGGAGGACTCCTGCTCCGGCTCCTGTAAATTATAACTAGAAACCAGAGAACCACCTACTTTTCAATCATTAGAAGACGAAAGAGATGGAATTTTGCTGCCAAGGTAATACAGAATTTGCAAACTACTCATGAATAAGTTGGGAAAATCAAGGATAAATTTCACCAGGGAAGCAGTATACATCAGTGTTAGGAGAAGAAAAAAGAAAATGTTATCATTCTATAATTAATTCCGACATGAGGAACATTAGTTAATATCCCAATGGATTATGTCTTATTAGATAAAGCTACTCTATTTGATTTATTAGCAAATAGTTCTTCAGTTCAGACTTACAGTACCATAAAGATCAACCGCATGAGCCACATAAACAAGTCAAGCATAAGTGAGGTCATCACCATAGTTTGAAGAGTTATGCAGCATGGGTATGGAAAGTAGTGAATCATACCTGTCTGATCTGCCCCGACCATTTCTAAGGGAGTGACTGGAATTTTGTTGCCTCCAGTGATCAAGACCAGGAGACATTTTTGTCATGTAACATCCTTCTCCATACCACTCCAATATTTCATCTTCATTATTGCATTCAACACTGTACAATTCTGGATTGGTACAACCAGTAAGCTCTGGGTAATCCCTCCCAGATTGTGATTCTTTATTATGAACAGACTCCCTTACATTCTGAAGCCAAATACCATATTTTGTATCTCCTAGGAAAAGTCGAGGCTGATCCCACTTTGAAACACATGTTCTGCCACTCCTGCTCATCCTTCTTCCACACTGAGCAGCACGCCTTCCCCCAAGTCAAATGTAGTATAATCTGGAGAAAAAAGGAAAAACTTAATATATATATATATATAAATTCTCATTCAAATTAGATCACCTTTTACCTTTGTACTCTTTTCTTTGTTTAAAATCTGCAGTTACGTCCAAATGTATCAAAAATATTTAGCAAAATTCACATCCATGATAATATTTTAATCTCTAAAGTCAAAATAAGGCCTACAACTGTTAGCAGGCAATTACATTATTGCAATACCCAAGGTAAAAGTTTGGGATGCCAAGTGTTAGAAGGCATGTCAGTCTACGCCCTAGGGGCAGCCACTTAACACAAATTATAAAATAGGTCCGGTTTGAGTAAGGCATTCAGACTAAGTAACCTAATTTGAATTGGTCAAAAAAACAACCAAAAGTAAAAAAAATTGGAATAATCAGCCAAAGTAGGGTAATTTCGGGTTTTTGGAATTTGGCTTTCTAATTATTTTAAGAAATATTTTATTTTCTATAAGCAAAGTATTATTCACAAAATGCCAAAAGAGATCAATCTTTGTACATGAAGTACACATGATATAATAAAGCCTTAACCCAAAATAAAGCTCCTCAATAAAATCCATACAAGTAAAAGACAATTCACAAAAGTTTTTCTAAACTAAAAATGAAAGCATTTAGTAAAGTTACTCTTAAGCATATGTACATTAATCTCCACTTGTTCAAAAGTGAGATGATTCCTCTCCCTCTACGTACACCACATCAAGCATAGAGAAGTCGCCATCTATACCTTCTTAAACCTCTTCTTTTCACATCGTCCTGACCAACTCTCATAAAAATGGAGCAAAGCTTATGGATTCACCTATTGTACACCAAAAATAGACAAGATCAAACTCCATAATTCATTCGCAACATCACAATCAACTACGAGATGGTTACTTGTCTCCCTTGCTCTCGACACAAACAACACCAATTTAGAAATTAATTAAACTAATGACGATTAGAGACTAACCTTGATTAATTAGAGCTAAACTCAATTAATTGAACTCATGAAAGAGATCAGGGAAGCTAATAGGTGAAGCTAGATGAAGCAAGCACCTTCCAGTGGATGATGACAAGCCTTGGAGAGACAAGCGTCTCTCCACCAAATAAAAAACAAGAAAATAAGGGAAAAAGAAAGAGAAAATCTGCTAGAGTTCTTGAGAGAAAGAAGAAAGAAAGAAAGAAAGAAAGAAAGAGAAAAATGAGGAAGAAAAAGAAATAAGGTAGGAGCTTCAAATATTGTCCTAAATTCAAGTAAAAACCATCTAAAGGTAAGGATCTCACCCTTATTTCATGAGAATACTATCATATGTAGAGAACTTTTTGTTAAACCTAGATTTGGATAGGATTGAATTAGAAGAGATTGAAGGAAAATGGAAAACAAGATGGGATAAAGAAATAACGAATGAAAACCAACCTTTTAAATGGTTGAATCAAAACTTTTGTGTACAAAACTTGTATCATGTTTTCCATATCATTTTTGTACAAGGAGAGCAAATTTCATACTTTGATGCCTTGAGTTGAAACTTGTATCATGTTTTCCGTATCATGTTAGAAAATTTATCTAACAAAATTGGCCTATCTTTTAATTCTACAACTAATAATGCAAAACAAACATATTATATTTCCATATCCATTGCAAAACAAATGTGCATAAGAGGGGATTATTTATTCGACTAATCCAATTGGATAATCAGTACTACACTGTCCCCTCACTATTGAACCTGCTAATCAAACTGCGCCACACAGAGTATTACTCATCACTATGAAAATTTCACAAATATTGTTCATGATGGAAGAATTAGGGCTTTCTTCAGACACTAGTTCAAAGTCAAAGCATATATTGAATAAAATAAATCATCCAATTACAATCAGTCAAACAAAAAGGAAAAAAAAGCCTTAATTTAAAAGTTCAAAAACATCATCACTCTTCAATTGAGCAAAAGCCAATGAAAATAAATGAAATTAAAACCCTTGTTGTTTGCATGTATGTGAGTGTATATAACAGAATAATCACATAGAATCAAAAAGAAACAATTTAGGGTGAGAAGTTACATGTAATCAAAGAAAAACTGCCATGAAGGTCCTACGAGAGAAAACCCTAGATTGCTTTGCCCTGAACATTCAAACAAGTGAAAAGAGTCCGCCATTGAGAGTGTGAAGCCTAAAATTCTCTCAACTTTGGGGTTTAATTGTGATGCCCAAAAATACATGAAAATTAATTTAAACCATTGGATTGTTTGGATGAATCTTCGTCATTGAACATAAAGTCCGGCAACCTGTAATAACTAGTGAAAAATCTAGAGAACAATATAAACAAAGCCCTATTTTCATTTTCATGGCAAAACTAGCCTTGTTTTCGCAGAAGTGACGCAGACTTTGAATTTATCATAATCATAAAAAAGAGAAAAACAAAAAAAAGTATCCCCTATTTATTTTCAGAGCATAGATACAAGCTTTGAATCTATCAAAACAAACATCTATATGAGGCCTTGCATAGATTGGTTACGCAAAGCTTTCTCACCCCACTACGCAAACAAAGTGTAATTGTTAAGTGTCAGAGTTCTTCAACGTTGAACATGATAAGAACTTAAAAATGAATTGTCTCATTTCCAATAGAATTCATGTTTAATTTGAAATGATTAAAAAAAACATTATAGCATTTGCCTGGATGATTTGCAGAACAGACCAGTGAGTAGTAAAATAAGGCCTTAAATTGGAATAGCAGTGGTTGCAAACCTCCCTTTACACTTAACCAAACCAAACCAAACCAAACTAAGCCTTAAGTTCCATCAAATGGGGTCAGCTACATGAATCTCTCTTCTCCATTCGACTCTATCCAAGGCCATATTGTTAGTCAAATTAAGGAGATTCATATCCTTATTTACTATACTAACCAATGTCAATTTAGGTCTGCTCTTCCCCTAACACTTCCATCTACGGTCATTATATCACATCTCTTTACTACTGCCCCTGTTGGTCTCCATTGTATACGACCAAACCATCTCAATCTATTCTCCTTCAACTTATATTCTATTGATACTACCTATTCTCGGATATACTCATTCCTAACTCTGTCTTTTCTAGTCTTGTCACACATCCACCTAAGCATCCTCATCTCAGTAGCACTCATCTTATCTACATGTTGTTTCTTAATTGCCCAACATTCCATCCCATACAATATCGCTGGTTTAATAGCTGTTCTATAAAATTTTCTTTTAGTCTAGTGGGTACCTATTTATCGCACAATACCACAAACGCACTCCTCCGCTTAAGCCACCCCGCCTTAATTCTATGGACCACATCCGCTCCAGTCTCCCCAAGCGATGTGATGTCAATCGTAAATAACGAAAACGTTCACTCTTAAGTAGTGCTTAGTCCTCAATCTTCACTTCTCCTCTACTTCCATTGTTACTGTTACTAAAATAATACTCTATGTACTCTATCTTAGTTCTGCTTATCCTAATTTATTTATATTCAAGTGTTTCTCTCCAAGTCTCCAACTTAGTGTTAACTCATTCTCTAGTATCATCCACTAACACGATATCATCCTCAAAAAGCATACACCACGGCACATCATCCTAAATATTTCTCATCAACTCATCCATAACTAAAGCAAAAAGATAAGGACTTAAGGTTGATCCTTGATGCAACCCTACAGTAATTGAAAATTCACTTGCCTCTCCAGCCAGTGATCTAATAGTGGTCACCACACCTTCATACATATCTCTAATCACATCAATGTAACCTCTTGTCAACCCTTTCTTCTCTAACACCCATCAGATTATATCCCAAGGCACTTTATCAGATGTTTTCTCAAGATCGATAAAAACTATATGAATATCTCTTTTCTTTTCTATATACTTTCCTATTACTCTCCTCAAAAGATAGATCGCTTCCATTGTTGACTTACCAGACATAAACCCAAATTGATTCTCTAACACCTTTATTATATCTCGCAATCGATGTTCCATTACTCTCTCTCTATATAACACATTAGCTTGATTCCTCTATAGTTGTTGCAGTTATGGACATCTCCTTTATTCTTATAGATTGGCACTAAGATACTCTTCCTCCACTCCTCTGGCATTTTCTTAGTCAACAAAATCTTACTAAATAACCTAGTTAACCAAGCCATCCCCTTCTTACCCAAACATTTCCAAGCTTCAAAAGGGATATTATCGAATCCTAAAGCCTTATTCAATTTCATCTTCTTAAGTGCAATCTTCACTTCGAAGTTCCTAATCCTACAATAGAACCTGTAGTCCTAGTTTTCCTTATTACTACCTACTTCCTCCTCTTTTGACCTACCTCCATGTTCCTCATTTAACAATTTCTCAAAATAGTTCTTCCACCTCTCCTTAATCTCTTCATCCTTCACCAACACCTTGAAGTCCTCACTCGTGATGTAGTTAAACTAATTACAGTTTATTTTTTTCCTCTCTCTCTTATCTCAGCAATTTTGTATATCATCTCCTCTCCTTACTTACTATCTAATCTAGTATATAGGTCATTATAGGCTTTCAACTTAGTCTCTCTCACAACTTTTTTGACATTCTTAGCCAATCTGTAGCTCTTAAGGTTTTCCTCAATTCTATCATTCTGCCACTTTTTAAAGCACATTTTTTTCGTCTTTACTACCTCTTGAACCTCCTCCTTCCACCACCAAGTTTTCCTAGAGTTAGGTTCCTTTCCTTTCGACTCTCCAAGAACTTCTCTTAAGATTCTCTTCATACAATTGGCCATCAAGTTCCACATAGTGTTTGCATCATCTTCCAAGTCCCAAGTACCAAGTACCTTCTTTATCCATTATATTCTTAAATATTTCTAGTTTATCTCCTTTTAACTCCCACCCTCTCGTCATACGACACCCACTGTCCTTCATAGCTTGGTATTGCCCTTTTAAGGTATAACTCTAGTACCAAAATCCTATGTTGAGACATCAAGCTCTCTCCAGGAATCACCTTACAATCACTGCATTATAGACGGTCTACTTTTCTTACTAGAAAGTAATCTATTTGGCTCCTAATTGACCCACTCTTAAAGGTTATCAAATACTCCTCTCTCTTCTTATACATAGTATTGGCCACCACCAAGTCAAAAGCCAATGCAAAATCTAAAATACTCTCTCCAGACTCATTTCTATCACCAAAACCATACCCACCATGCAGCCTCTCATATCCTAATTTATCTATTCTTACATGGCCGTTGAAATCACAGCTTATAACTAGGTTCTCTCCAACAGGCATCTCCTGTAATACCTCATCCATTTGGTCCCAAAAATCTCTTTTAGTCTGATCACCTAATCCTACTATAGAGGCGTATGCGCTAACAACATTCACTATATTCTTTCCAATAATTAGTTTAACTAATATAATCCTATCACCTGTCCTAATGACCGCAACTACATTTTCTACAAGACTCTTGGCAACTATTATTCCTATCTCATTCCTGTGTCTATCCTTGCCACTATAATATAGTTTAAAACTGGCATCCTCCATTTCTCTACCTTTCTCACTTGTCCACTTATTTTTTGTATGCAAGCTATACTAACTCTCCTCCCTTTACACTTGTACATTTAAATTTTTTGGGCTAATTACATGGACCTTTGAGGTTTTTGACAAATACCGTAACCTCCCTTATGGTTTTTGAAATTACACTAACCTCCCTTGTTAGAGTTGATGGGTGATGGAAATTGACAGAAAAAATAATTTTACATTTTCACCCTTTTATTTTGATCTCCTTTCTTATAACCAGACAGCCTTAATTTAAAAACCAAACTTTTCACCTTCATTATTTATCTTTAGAACCAAACAAAATCATGCATGTACCCATCCTTTTCGCTTTTTCCTTTCTCTCTGTCTAACAAACAGCTGTGTTACACTAACATTCCTGTACCACCATCAAAATACACTAACAACAAACAACAGTGTTACATCAATCATATATAGATGGTTAATGATATGGTACACACCCTCAAAACTCACCCTCATAGGAGTCATAACTATAAAAAAAAAAAATTAGTTAGTAACAAATAACACGTAAGGTATAACCAAAGAGCTCTTGAATCACAACCAACACGACAATAGGTAATAACCAAAGACCACAAATGCATTTACATACATATTTATCTTCACCATACAGTAACAGCACAGTGACTTCAATTATATACACTTACAGGTTTCAAAAAAAAACTACTCCTATATAAATATGTGTATATGTATATGTATATGTATATGTATATGTCTATATATACACATACATACATATTTATCTTCAATTATACATGCAATTCACACAAGCAGGCTAAAATTTAAAGCATATCAAGAGATGTTCAGGGTCAATTTAAAGCATACCATGACCACTCAAATATCTCTCACTTCCTTCCATTTGCACTTACACACTGAGAGAGCCACCACCGCCACCCTCTGCAAGTGTGAAACCCACCTGAATATATATATATATATATTCAAATCCTTTTTTTTTCTTTCTTTTTTTCATCTCTTTGCTGGGTCTGAAGAGAAAAGAGGGGGGTGTGGATGGTTTTAAAATTTTCTGGGATGTCGACTATGTTTATGGGTATAGATAGGTATGAGGTGTTTGAGGAAATGCCACACTTAAACAGTACTCTGTAATTACTGTAAGAATGGGGCAAAATAAAATTGGGGCAGTGAAGAAACAAAGAAAAAGATGTTTAAGTCCATGATGGGTATAAGAGAGAGAGAGAGAGAGAGAGAGAGAGAGAGAGAGAGTTAAGAAGGGATGGATGAAGAGTGGGTAGGCATAACATGAGTGATGGTGCTGCTACCGATGGACAAAAGGATGGGGAGGTGGTGTCGCTGTGTTGCCGGTGAAGTAAGGGCAAGGAATGATCGAGTAGAGGGAAGATGAGAACAAGATGGGGGCTGTTTCTTGTAATGATAAATAAACGGAATGGGTTTGTTTGGTTGTATGGATATATTGGGAGTCGATTGTTTGTTTGAAAGGATATATATTGGGTTGGGTTGTTTGGTGGTTATGAAACGATTGCAAATATATTGGGTTGTTCTTTTTATTTTATTTTTTATGTTTTTTGTAAAAAATTTAAAAATTAACTAAAATAATTGATTCCGAAAGGAAACCTATATTTAGTTACTAACATTTGCTTATATAAACCAAATTTTGTTATGAGAAAATTAGTATAAAGTCCTTATCCCATTTTTTAGTAATAAGGTCCCTCAACCCAACACTCATATATCACAAAAAAATTTGACTTTCTCAAATCAAACCTCATCTCTCTCTCTACCTTCCATAATTCATCTCTCTCTTTCTCTAAATCCAAATCCCACTTCAAGACTTCAATCCAAATCCAAACCTAGATTCAGAATCCCCCAAATCAGAGACCCATCAAAATTCTCAACAAACCCATTTTCTCAAAAAATGATTCGAGGAGTCTAGATGAGGTTAACCATCATCACGTGAACAAAACCAAGTCCAACACCAACCCTACCTTCAATGAGTGCCAAGTCGAGTTTTGTGTATTTCGAGGAAGATAAAATCATGGAGGCTAACCGTCCAGTGACGATGAAGAAGGGTAGAGTCTCAACGGAGGCTATAGAAGATGAACAAGTTGATGTAAAGGCTGATGATTTCATCAATAGGTTCAGGCAACAATTGAAATTGTAGAGGCTGGACTCCATTAGAAGGTACAAAAATATGATTAGTAAAGGGGATGCAAAGTAAAGTATCTTGATTTGCCGGGGTCATTTTTTTGTTTTCGTTAAGTTTTACGGTAGATTTGAGACCTCCTTAGGTTTTACCCTCACTTCCTGTGTCTAGAGAAATTTGGTGTCGGAGATGTGTAAATTTCTCTGTGATGTATCTAGAAAATTTTGGTGTTAGAGATGTGTAAAATTTTCTCTGTGATGTGTCCAGAGAAATTTGGTGTTGGAGATGTGTAAAAATTTTCTGTAATGTGTTCAGAGAAATTTGGTGTTTGTGATGTGTAAAATTTTCTCTGTGATGTGTCCGAAAAAACTTGGTGCTGGAGATGTATAAAATTTTCTCTGTGATGTGTCCAGAGAAATTTGGTGTTGGTGATGTATAAAATTTTCTCTATGATGTGTCCAGAGAAATTTGGTGTTTGTGATGTATAAAACTTTCTCTGTGATGTGTCCAGAGAAATGTTTTCTGTGATGTGTAAACAAATTTCTGTGATGTGTCCAGAGAATTTTGGTGTCGGAGATGTGTAAAATTTTCTCTGGATCGAATTTTTTCTGGATCGATATTAAGAGATCTTAAACATTATAAAAATATTGGGTGTCCTTTATACAATAAAATTTTAATATCAGAGACCTTAAAAAAAATCTCTTTTTGTTATCACCTTTGCTAGTTAGATTACACAACAAAAGTTTATGTAAGTTGTCAATGAAAATAAATAAGAGTAATGTAATTTTAAAAATTATAAAGGTTCTTGTAATTATCAATAACCTCAAGGAAGGTTTGTGTAATTAATCTAAATTTCTTTTTTGATTTGATAAATAGAAAAGAAAAGTATTAAAATTGATAACGATTAATACTTAATTTTTATCTCATTTTTTCACATTGAGACACAAATCAATGCAATCCCCCCACCCCACCCCACCTATACACACATATACATATAAGATCTACTCACTTGCATCATCGAGTGATAAAATAAAATAAAAAATAAAAAGATTATATGTAACATTTTTTTTAAGTTGTTAACAATATAGGTTAAAATAAGTGGTAAGTCGTAGGTGTAGAAC
Organism: Camellia lanceoleosa; assembly: GCA_025200525.1. Taxonomy (NCBI): domain Eukaryota; kingdom Viridiplantae; phylum Streptophyta; class Magnoliopsida; order Ericales; family Theaceae; genus Camellia; species Camellia lanceoleosa. The sequence continues at coordinate 179,282,248 of CM045765.1, read as the reverse complement.
AAAATTTTAACTAACTATAATTCTTTGCCCCACTTAAGTAACGTCACTTTATGATGTAATCGAGAATGATCGGAAACTCCCAATTTGCCACCTCTAATTTGGAATTGAATGCACTAGAACTAACCCCAATGCACTCTAACACCCCTAAAAACCCATTGATATCTAATTTGAGCCACATTAGTTTAGAACACGCCATTTATAAATAAATTAATATCACACAAACACACACACACACAAAAATAAAAAAAGACATAGACAAACAAAATCATTTGATGATATAATTTGGATTGAAAGAATTTATGGTGATACAAAAGCTGCAACAAAAGAGGATAGGATTCCATTGTATAGTACAACCCCATGTTGCCCTATGGGCCATGACTTATTATGAGTAAGATGAGGTTGAAGATGTTGGGACCCACTTAGCACCTTGTATAAAATTTTGCATTGAATATGTTTGGACATGATTAGCTGGAATTGTGCTACTCCATGTTTCTCTGAGAGACAGATTGGATCCGTGGCCGAAGTTGTCAAATTCCCCATAATATAGGGTTGATAAAGCAAAGTTTCCATCCCAAGGCATCCATCCTGTGGGTGCAATGAGATCCCTTAAGTTACATTGAATAAAAATTGTCCTTGAATACTCATTCCATGGTCTTCCCAAAAAGTTCTTGCAAACCTCCTTAGTACTAGGATTCCTTTGTTATAAAATGTCATCATGTATTCATTAGTACCATTAACTGTGCAATTCAAGAACACAAAGCCGGTTGTTTGGGCAGGGTCGAACCTTCCATGAGGGAATACTTGGGGGCGGTGAGAGACTAGGATGAGGCAATCTTGGAAGATTGAAGTTGAAAATCCAAAAATGAAGTCCTACAATAACATCATGCATAGAACAACATTAAACTCCAACGAACACACCTATCTTGCATTATAATTGAACTTTAATTTATTACTTTCATCCTAGCATTATTAATCTATAACAAAATGAAAATAACTCATGCAACAACCCCTAAATCTATCCCCCAATCTACTCCTATCATTTTGACACTCCTATATCTTTGAATTTTAATTGAAATCTAATTGAAATTGGTGTTGATTCTCCAAAAACTATAAAGCTTAATAGAGGAAAACCAAAATGAAATTGCATAGAAAGAGCAATGTTGCACATGATTTGATGAGTTTATGTTTTGCAATTTGTTGGAGAAATTTAGCAAACAAATATGTGATACTCAAGATAGGGAAACTAGACTAGAAGAAAGAAAAGAAAGGGTAACAAAAAAGCTGAAAGGAAATGAAGTATAAAGAAAATGATAATATGATTATAGTCATGGACATCTCTAACATGGAGCCTCAACTAAAAAGTTATCATCAATCATGTAAAACTGACAATTATGCCAAAATAATAGCACACTCAACAAACTGCGACTTTGATGGGGCATATTTTTTAATGATTATGTATTGTTTTTATTTTTAGTGCAACTTATATTTATTTTAGAACTTTGACTAAATTTAGGCCCCGTTTGGAAAGTTAGGTTTGTAACCAAAAAGTTGCTATCAGTTGTCATATAACTTTCTCTACTTTTTACACATCTTTTAGTATAAAAAAATAAAAATAAATAAATAAATAAAATAGCAAATTCTCAAATAACTAGTGAATGACAGTTGTTAGGTAATAAATAAAAATGCAAATAGCATAGAAAAATAATACATTTTTGGTGCATTTGTTCTATTTTTGCATAGTAAATACTACATACTAATGGAGAAACTTATGATAAATTCATATAAAGTGCATTTTTAATATACTACAATAGCAAAGGAAATACTATACTAATAGAGATGCTCTTTTCATATGGTAAATAGAAGAAAAAAATCCGTTACAACAATGATAGCACATCATCATTGACATGTAGTATCATCATCCAATCATGAATTACTAATTTACCTCGCTATTCATATGTGTGTGTTGAGTTGGATGGTAGAAAGTGTCGTTCACCATCTATGTGGTGTTTTATTATTGGATGATAATGACATGTATCATTGTTACACTAAAGTTTTACTCTAAAAATAGAGAACTCACTTGAGAAGATGATCCAAAGGAAGATTGGGCCTCCCAAATAAATGACATTGTAATTGCATAAGGGATTTTCATTATGCATGAGCAATTAAATTGGGAAATTTGTTTGAAGCAGAAAATTTATCAACCTTGTGAAAAATATGTTGTTCAATTATTGGTAAATAGTAAACCAACAGGTCTAGCCCTTTGGGCAGAACCCTTGAAAATTCACTAAGAGGTTAGTGGTTTAAATCTCTCTTCTTGCATGTGGGTCATTTTCTTTGAAAAAAAAAATTCCCTTTATCTCAAAATTAACCTAGTTTATGGATGGAATTTTGTCTTTTTATTTTTTATTTTTTTTATTTTATTTTTTTGGATACATGTATAAGATAGTTTTGGTGTAGACATTCCATTTTGACTAGCCTTAAGATTTAGGCACCTTTAATGCTCCTTGATGATGAAAGAAGAAATGTATGGTAATGTTTCTTGAAAGAAACTCTAAGGTGGTGAGATCCTTAAGCCAAACATAACCCCTCTTTTTAGCTAAAACGCTTTCAAGACCTAGATAAACTTTTTTACAATAGTACTTTCAAGAAATTGTCACTTCACATGTTCGATTAATCCAAGTTTTTCTATTCAAAAGTCAGAAATCAAATTTCTTTCAAAACAAATCAAGAATTGAATCAAATTGTGAAAAAAAAAAAAAAAAAAGGAATTACTTAAGCAAATAGACCAACAACCCAACAAAACACGTAGCCACAACTCCAATGCACAAATAGACACATTACCCCGGAGCTCTTTAAATTGAGAAGGTTTGAATTGATGTTGCATAGTTGTCAAACTCTTCTTGAATGATGCTTTAACTTGAATGTGCTGCAACTCAAGTAGACAATATATTTTTTCAAATGAAATCTCAAATGTCATTTAACTTGAACCTAATTGCCTCTTCAATCTAGCATAAGCACTCTCAACCTTGTTCATATGGATGCAAACCAAAATAGTCAAGCATAATAATT